>JAJMBU010000032.1:0-135011 GCA_030565405.1 Ogataea paraovalis | reverse complement strand
TTCACGGTGTTGCTCCCATTAAGTAGAGAAGGCACCCCTACGTCCGACTATATAATGGCTACCGACTTGCTATATACTATAATATATATAAACCTTTCGATGTTCCCGAATATAATCTTTTCCAGGCGAGGTGAATACTGTAGTAACGCAAGGGATGGTCACTTTTGTGGTTGTTGTTGTTACCTTGTCTAGTGTTTTTGAAACAGATGAAGGTCGGTCACCTTACGTGAACAGCTAACTGGATATCAACTCATCCAGAACGTCTCTGATCGGCATTAGTTCATAATATATTTGATGCCCCGGACGGAAAAAAGAGACTGTAGACGATTTGCCGGAAGCATTTGAGAATTTTAACTTCTGGCGCAGCGGTAACTACTGTTTTCCGCGCCTGTGGGTCGAATTCTCGTCCTCTTCCGAATCGCTGCTGTCTGCGTGTACTCGCCTTCACAAGGCTTCTGGCCGTCCGATGCGAGTGGGAAATTCGGTGGAATACTTCACCCCGCTAAGAAAACTTCTCCTGAGAGAAACCTGGGCGTGCAAACGCTGGGCGACCGCCATCAGAGATCAGCGCCCTCTGGCGACTTCTGTCACTGGGCGCATGGGAGTGCGGCGCGGGTGGTTGACAAGGGGCCTTGGCCCCCATGTTGTTGAGTCCAATACGCAGATTCTACCAGATATCATCTGGTTTAACACTCGATACCGATCATTGTGGCGATTTGGAAATCTTTTTTTTTCCATGCTTTTATTTTAATTATTGGTGTAATAATAGATGATGGCAAGCACTTTTAGACGAAATACTCCATTAACTAATATACACTAGACTAAGAACCATTGGGACACCTCCTCAAAAGCTATAGAATGTTAAAACACATAATCTTACATAAAAAAGTAGAAATAAACCAAGAAAAGGTGGCAAAAGAATCACAGAGATGTCTCAGTAAGAGGAATTCATTATGATCCGGACGACGAATTAAGCGGTTCTGGTTTTGGCCTTGGATCCGATTCAGAAGCTGGCTTTGGTGTTGTCAATTTTTCAGATGCAACGGGTGCAACTTTTGGTGCCAGAGGCTCTCCATTAGCAGCTAATCCAGGTTTAACATACTTCATGGACATGGCAAGCTCTGGATCGTAACCTCTCCAGCTTCTACTTCCTCTTCCCCTCCAGTCTCTACCTCTGCCTCTACGGAATCCACCACGACCTCGGGAAAACAAACTTACTTTAACCGATCCGGAATTTTCGTTTGGTTCACCATCAGACGTAACTGTGTCTTTTGATTTCCATTGTTGTTCTGACTTCCCATCCTTTGAGTTTTCTCCAGTCCGTTTGGATCCAGATTCCTTAGGAATTCCATCGTTAGCACGTGGTTCAGAGGAAGGTGAAGCATCGCAAGGTTTTGTAGCACTAGCATCTCCTCCAGCTAGAGACATGGAAGCAACAGTTTTGGATCCAGTAGACTCGTTATTTTCAGTATTCTGCTTTTCTTTTTCTTTATCATTAGAATGGGACTTCGTATTATTATACATAACCGAGACGGAAGAAAAATGGCCACGACTTTGATAACCGCTTTCTCCCTTGAAATATGTCCCTCTCTTATGGTATCTAGTCCCATTGTTTCTACTTCCAGGTCTTCTCTCATGTTTGTGCAATGGCATCTCAACAACTTTGTCATCACGTTCATCATCTTTAGTAGGCTTTGCGACTTCAGTATCGGTTGTTTCTTTCGCATCCACAGTTTTCATTTCTTCTGATGGTTTCAGGTCCTCGGCCAAAGGTTGCGGGGTTTCCAATAATGGCCCGGAATCTTCTTCAAGCACCTCATTACGTTCCTGCTCGCGAACGAAATCAATCTCTCTTTTGATCAAATCTACATTTGGCTTTCTAGAGTTATCATTGCTTTCATCAACTGTGATCTTACGATGAGGACGTTTTAACACTGTAACCGTTTTTGATTGCAAGTTTTTGGCTTTAGATGGTAGGGAGTCATTTTGTTGCACTTTGACAGGTGATTTGGATCTCGATGCATAGTTTCCATTGGAATTGGCAAGTGATTCAGCTAGAGTTTTGTTCTTATTACGCGAACCTGTGCTTCTAGAAGCTCGAGAAGTAGAAGAAGAAGACGAAGTTAGATTTTTTTGCTTCTCTGACTCTTGCTGGTCTTTCTGCTTTTCTAATTCTGGCTGCTTTTGATTCTGTTTTTCTTCCTTAAGTTGATTCTGTTTTTGCTCCAATTCGTACGCCCCTAAAGTTCTAAATGTTGTACTGTTGATGGCCAGTTCAGCCAATTGCTTCTCAATCTCACGTTGTCTTGAGAAAACATCGACTGGTTTTGCTGCACCAAATGGGTTCACCTTTGGATGTGGTGTTGTATTCTGAACTGGAGGAGTGACAGAAGTAGTAGGAGCAGCACCAGATATTTCATTAGAAGGAGCTTTCAAAAGTTGGGATGTTGATTCGATAGGTTTACCATCGTCAATTGATACCCTCTTCTTCAAAATGTCATCTGCAGTTAGATTGACAGGTTTAGCATTACCAAATGGGCTTGGTTTAGGTTTAGAAAGCTGCTGGGGTTGTGGGTCTATAGTATGCAAAGGTATATTTGGTATCATATGGTCTCTGCCATTACGATTGAAATTACTGTTTTCAATGTGTGGGCCAATGTTAGCAAATCTGAGAGGGACGTGATTTCTAGATGCTTTCTCCAGTCTTTCTTCTTCCAATTGGGCTTCAATCCTCTTTTCATCTTCGACGTCATCATACCCAATGTCCTTATTGTAATTCTGAATATCCTGAAAATCTGGTAATTGTGCCAAAGAAAACTGTATTCTATTTCTAAGGACATAAATATCGTTCCATTTCAATACCTTTTGTAACTCTTGTGCAGTTTTCAGCTGTATGAACGCACATTTTTTGTTGGCCACTTCAGGCTTATGAGAAATACTGAACCTCGGATGTGGGGGTGTAGGATCTTTCAAAATTATACATTTCTCGAATACCATATATCTGGAATCAAACAAATCTTTTAGCACTTTGTGGGTCGTTATATCAGGCAAGTTTTGTAATTTTGCGATAAATGGAGGACTAAGATCACGAACATTAATATCATTCCCGCCTCTGCCTCCATCATATGACATCATTCCCCCCCCGTGGGGTCCATGGTTTCTTGGTGGGGACGCACTCGAGTTAAAACCACCGTTGTAGTAACCCGAACTCGACCTGTGATAATCGTTATATAATGGCTTGTCTTCCTGAATGGCAATTGAGTTAAGATCAAAGTCATCGTCGTCCGCCCATGAGTCACCAAGACTCGTGTCGGCATAGAACTCCTTAAGGCTCATCTTCTTTGGTCCTAAAAGAAGGGGGATCGGGTGATTCAGAGGGTTAGTTTCTGTCCGTTATATTATTAACAAAATGCTAGTTAGCAGAAAGAGAAAACAATAACATACCCATTTTGAAAGTCAATTGTCAAATAATAACTGATGTAAAGTAGTGAAGTAGTACAAATATAGGATATACGTATATATATTAACAAACCGATACTTCTCTGTAAGGTTGTTTGAGTATCTAGGTAAGATCCCATCTTTTATTCTATTATGTGATACACAGTGACCTCAATCTCTTGTATACCTATAATAGCTAGCACTGGTTTCCATTCGCTTCGCGGGCGGCGATGCGACGTTTTCAGTTTCACTGAAAGTCTGGACTCTGAGTCTGGACTCTGACTGTCTGACAGCATTCGACGTCGATCGCCGCAGGGGTTTTGAACCCCCTTAAGGGAATTTAACGTACGTTAATTATTATAGAACATATTTACAATCGTCACACCATCGTTGGTATGTAACCCCTTGCATATCGGCAATAAAACGATGCCGGCGATACTGTTGGATGAGAAGACTACTTCTCAGCTCCAATCTCAACATGAACCGCTCCAGAACCAAAAAACTTCATCCCCCCGTCCCCAGTCTAGAATTCAACCGAATGCAAACATTCACCAAGCTCAATTACATATGCAATCGCAATCACAGTCACAATCCGGGACGACAACACCGGTTTCAACGCCAACTCAAGCACATCAACTAATTCAGCAATACCAATCTCAATCGCCGTCATTGTCTAATAGAATGCTCTCCTTATCCACCTCATCGATCACTTCTTTGATACCTTCGCTATATTCGTTGGGGAATCACTCCACATCTGCTCTACAAAACCAAATAAATGGTACCACAGATAACTTACTATTTATTTCAGATGAACTAGCAAGAGAATCTGATGTGACTGTGTCTACGAACATCACATCTCAAGCTGAGTACAAAGGTTTTGCATCGTATGTGATATCGTGCATCTTCTTATTCGTCTGGTTAAGTTGGTCTATCTTACCCGATCATATTTTAAATGCGTTAGGTGTCTACTATTATCCCTCAAGATGGTGGGCATTGGCAATTCCTTCATACGTTTTAGTATCGATGATGTACACCTATGTCGGTTTAGCTCTATACAATATTGAGGTAAAAACCGTTAAATTGGATGATCCAAGAACTATTGTCGACGATTCAGGGATCATAATTACCGAATTGCCCGATTTCAAACCTGAAAATATTGATGATTATTTATTTAAGTCGACCGGTGGGATATGGGATGTACCAATATCTGAAGTGAATAGAGTGTTGTATTTGGAGGAATACGACTGACTTGTTAAATAATCTGTAGATTAAGAATGTTCTGTATCATTAGCGAATCTATAACATTTATAAGCATAAAGTTTTAGTAAAATACTAGATGTGCATGCATGCATGCATTTAAATAAATAAGTTAGGACATTGACAGCTAGATGAGTCCACCCTTAAGTCCATTTTCGTACCATTCTCTAACGTCATCTCCAAGCGTATTAATTAGATCATTTGAATCAAAATTAAACTCTTTATAATTGAACTTTTTCAATACAACCAACTTTTTATCCTTGCTTAACGACTTGAACAGACACCACCAGCTTTTATTCAGTTTGATAAGCCTTTCAGAATTCTCTAAATTCAGTAACTTTGTATCATTAATCGAATACGCTAACAAATTGATATTCAAGTTTATCAACTGTGATCTGCTACCACTCACCGAATTGAATAAAGACTGCTGTTCGGTGGCCGTTACTTTCAAATTTTTCAACTCTTCGTCGTCAGGAATATTTGGCATAGAAGTCTTATAACTCTGTTTCTGTAAGTCGTGTATGATATAATGAAATCTTGGTTTTTTAATTGCCTTTAGATCTTGTTCCAAGTCTTTTAATTGGTTTGCTATCAAATCCTTAAAATATAGATCAAATATTTCATCCATTTGTTGTTGCAATACCTTATAGAATGCCAAATCAGTTAAACTTTGACTGTCTTCCTTAAAGAGTAGACCAAACAGTATACCGTTAGTTTCATATATAACAATATTATATGCGTGAAATTGGTCATCGTCTTTGTGTTTCATGAAATATTTCTTCAAAATGATGGATTCATCCTTAGTGTTACCTAGTAGGTAATTACCTGCTTTCGCATGCTCACTTAAAACTTGCTCAATTGGTGAAGAAATTGACTGTCGTAGATTGGTACCATCTACATTCGTTGTTTCTTCGGTATCTTCAGGTGTAATTCCTGAAGCACCTCTCGTTCCAAAAAGATTCAATGATGGGATCATTTTATGAGAGATCACGGAGGATGTGATTGATGAAACGGTATTATACGCCAAGTTAAATGGATCAAAAACATGCGCACTAATTGTTTCATGTAAATACATTGCAGGTTGTAATAGTGATCTTTCAAGCAACGTACCGTCTGTAGTAATGGAATTCAACCTTTTCAAATTTGATAGGTATGACCTCAAAGATGGAAGGCTATCAAGTGTTAAAGAATACATCGATAAACCAAAACTAGCATCTAACCTTTCAAAATAATTAACTAAATCGATCAACGAATCCTTTGATACTTTGGAATCTTCTCCTGAGTCCCTCAAGAAAATAACACCAAAGTTTTTTGAAGGTGTCCAGTTTGTATTTAACACAAAAACTTCTTCTAGATCCTCATTATCTTTTATGAAACTGGAAAGTTTGTTCTTCAAGTTTTCTTGGAACCCTATAGGCATTTGAACCGAGCTTGCTCTATATCCAGGAATCAAATTTAAAAATCCTTTGTCATTCAAATTATAATTACAGTTGAATTCAAATCTATTATTTAGCCATATTTTCCACCAATTATCTAAAATGTCTCTGAAATTATCATTATTTTCAATTAATTTGAATGGACCGTGGTTCAAGCACCATAGTTTATAACCCTGTGTAATCTCATTGATCAAGTACTCAGGGGATGCGATACCACGCTGTAAATAAGTTCCATTGTTGCTGGAAAATCTGAACCCACATACAAACCAATAATGACCCTCAAATTTCCCTACCACAATTCTTGACTTATCCGTATCTATATGCGTTAAATTAGCTGTACTTGATGTAGGTGACGAAAGAAACTTTGATGAGAAATCGTTTAAGCCTTGAATAATCCCAATTCTCTTTATCTTTTCATTGTCTGAAACTTCCCTATCTTCTTCAAAATTAATGTAGACCACAATCTGTTTCAATAGGGTCTCATTGTCTTCCGCTTGATTGTCAATTAAGTTAGGGTTTACTATGATGAAGTATAGTATGTGTGGGGGGACGCTGTCTCCGTTGGGTTCATGGGGGTTGCTGCTATTTCTGTTGTTACCATTAGAATGATTCCCACTGCTAGACCCCAGTCCCAAATTTATTAGATTGGAAGTAGAATTCTGAAGTGCACTAAAAACATTCATTATCCTTCTTCCTCAACGACCCGAAAGCTTTTGCAAGTGTTGTTTATTTTAACAATAAACAAACGACTGTTCCAAGCTTTTACAAATTAGAATACTTCGAGTTTAGATCAAGGATCGATCCTCAATTAAGCCGCGCGGCGCGTGTACAAACAAGCAAAAACACCTGTACACGGTTTAATCTCTTGAACAGAAACTCGATCTCGATATACCAATTTGCGACTTTGGACGCTACACAGAAGAACTGGTCTACCGATTAAAAATATCCTCCTTTGAAAAGTGATCTTCTCCTACTTAGATTTTACTAGGTTACGAGCTAAACAAAGAAGTACAGAAAGCCATGGTTTTAGCAGATTTAGGAAGAAGGATAAATGCTGCTGTTTCTGACGTCTCTAAGTCTAACGTGGTTGACCAAGATGTGGTGGATCATCTTTTGAAAGAGATCTCCAACGCCTTGATTGAAGCAGACGTTAATATCAAATTAGTTCTATCTATGAGAAAGAAGTTGAAGGCAACGATAGAAAATGATGAGCAACCAGGTATTAACAAAAAGAAATTGATTCAAAAGGCTGTGTTCGATGAACTTTGTAATCTTGTTGACTGTAGAGAAACTCAATTGTTCAAGCCTAAGAAGAAAACTTCAAATGTGATCATGTTTGTTGGTTTACAGGGTGCTGGTAAGACCACCACATGTACTAAATTGGCAGTATATTATCAGAGAAGAGGCTTCAAAGTTGGTATGGTTTGTGCGGATACTTTCAGAGCTGGTGCCTTTGATCAATTGAAGCAAAATGCTACTAAAGCCAAGATACCTTTCTACGGTTCCTATACCGAAGCTGATCCTGTTAAAGTTGCAGGAGATGGTGTTGATAAGTTTAAAAAGGAAAAATTTGAAATCATCATCGTTGATACTTCTGGTCGTCATAGACAGGAAACTGAGTTATTCGCTGAGATGGTCCAAATTGGTGAAGCTGTTAAACCTAACCAAACCATCATGGTTTTGGATGCTTCTATAGGTCAAGCTGCTGAAGCTCAGTCGAAAGCTTTCAAAGAGTCATCCAATTTTGGTGCTATTATATTGACCAAGATGGATGGCCATGCTAAAGGTGGTGGTGCCATTTCTGCTGTGGCCGCCACTCAAACACCGATTGCTTTCATTGGTACCGGTGAGCACGTTCAAGATTTGGAGAGTTTCACTCCAAAGCAGTTTGTTTCTAAACTACTAGGAATTGGTGATATACAAGGTCTAATGGAACATGTGCAATCATTAAACTTGGATCAAAAGGATACCATAAAGAACTTTCAAGAAGGTAGATTTACACTGAGGGATTTGCAGACTCAAATGAACAACATGTTGAAGATGGGACCACTATCCAAGATTGCACAGATGCTACCCGGTGGAATTGGTGAGATGATGAATCAAGTTGGAGAAGAAGAAACATCCAGAAGATTTAAAAGGATGGTTTATGTGATGGATTCTATGACTAAAGAAGAATTGGACAGTGATGGAGGAATTTTTATTGATCAGCCAAGTAGAATTGTGAGAGTTGCTAGAGGTTCAGGAACTTCAGTGACAGAGGTGGAAGCAGTGCTAATGCAGCAAAAGATGTTTGCAAGAATGGCACAAACGACTAAGAGCATGCAACAAGGTGTTCCAGGTAGTCCAGGGGGGATGCCGGGAATGAATTCTCCACAGATGCAAAGGGCCATGCAACAGATGCAATCCAATCCATCGATCATGGAAAACGTTAGTAAGATGATGGGAGGTATGGGTATGCCAGATATGAGCAAGCTGATGGGAGGCATGGGTGGAGGAGGAGGAATGCCAAATCCCCAAGAGATGATGAAGATGATGAATACACCCGAAATGAGACAAATGATGAATAACCCAGCCATGAAACAGATGGCCCAGAGTTTTGGTAAAAACTTTGGAATGTGAGAAAAGGATATATATATATTGTTTTTCTCTTTCATTTTTTCTTCTCTTGCAATTTACTTTCCCAAATCTTTTTAAGAAGTTTATTTTTTTGCCTTTAATTTGTATAATTTGTCTTTTTTTGGACGTGTAAATAAAACACATATCCCTGTATCTAGCTTATGCCAGAAGAATTGATCCCAGTTTCCAGAACAGGGGTTACCTATTCAGCGACGCAGCGACGCGACGACCTGGGGGAGCCCAGAGTCCAGACTGGAGCCCAGACCGGGTAAAAAAAGTGGTCTTAACTTTCACGCACACGAATCGCAAAACGAGCGAGCGAGGGAGAGAGAGATACAGGGTGGCACGGAGCTTTGGCCTTTGGAAGGGAACCCGAGATTGATATATGGTGATAGTTGTAAAGGTGGCTGAGAGTTTGAGAACAAGCATTGGCCAATCTACATTCTAATAAGTGGTTATATCACACGTGATCCATTAATTTTTACTTGTCTTTTACTTTAACTCTAACAGTTTCTTGAATCAAGGACTTCGTTATAGAACTAAACTACAGACAGATTATCATAGATAGACGTTTTGTATACATAAAGAAACCAATCAATTAACTAATAATAAAGAAAAAGAAATGTCGTTTTTAAGTCTAGCTTCCAACCGTTGCATAGCTAATGCCTCAAAGAGTGGTTTGTCGTACAACCTATTGAGATCGGGAGCTACATCCATCTCGATCCGTTACTTTACTGGATTATCGAGACATTCTCCTCAGTATCAAACCAATGGCCCAAACAGAAGACAATTGATTAGTAACGTTTCAACTGTCACAAGACAGCCAATGACTCCATCCTTGCAAGGCAAAAGATACTATTCAGTTATAGAAGAAGAAGCCGCAGCCCCAACAGTCGACTTTGAAAAGGTTAAGTCAATAGTTGCAAAACCTTCCGATGACATAGTCATCGTTGATGTTCGCGAACCCGACGAGTATACAGCAGGACATATACCTGGTGCAATCAATGTTCCAGTGAAGTCGTCTCCAGGGGCGCTGGGTCTATCGGATGACGAATTCCAACTAACTTTCGGTATCCCAAAACCTCCTCTCGATAAGACTCTGGTCTTTTACTGCCTTGCCGGGGTTAGATCAAGCGTTTCTGAAGAGTTGGCTGGTACTTTCGGTTATACGAAGAGATTGAACTATGTTGGGTCTTGGGAGGACTGGGTTGCGAATCATGGCGAAGTCGAAGCTGGTACTGGCGCCACTTCCAAAGACGAGGGGGCTGAGGCCAAAGAAGGAAGTGAGAAGAAGGAGGCTTGAATTTGAATGCTGCCCAGTGATGTTACTTTGACCCTTGATATCTTTTTTTTATAATTAGATATGGTCTCATTTTTTGTTCTTTCTTATTTCTATTTTCACTTTTCCTTTCGTTTCTTTCCTTATTCTGTATGGTTTATGTAAGTCACACAACCTTTTTTTTTGTTTTTTTAAAACAATCTATACTTTATATAGTTCGATTTCTTTTATTTTTGTTTTCCCACTATCATATACATATATGAATGGATCCAACCAAATTTGGAAAAGCCAACATTTTCTAAGCCTACTTGGCAGTGCGTGTATAAACTCTAATTACTGAATGCGTAAAAGAGGGCGATGCTAGAGATAATAGCATGGGGACTTGTTATGCTCATTATTACACTGATCATAGATAAACTGCAGCTTGCATATATTCAACGTATATAAATAGAAAAAGTCTCATCTTCTCTTTACTCCACAGCCAACTGGCTAAAAAAAAACAGATAGAGGCTAGTTTAAGCCACCTTAAAACCGGCCAAAATCAAAAAGGTCAAAAAAACAGGTAAAAAGAAAAGGGTATCTTAAAAACAATTACCAAAAAACCTCCAAAAATAAGTAAGGGCTCGCCCAACAACCTAAATCACCACCTAAAATTAAAAAAAAGATATAGTGTATGAACGCAAATAAATATGTAAATAAACCAATAATCGATGTGACAAACCAATCTGTCTTTTGAATCACAGTTATTTACAAGGCATCATTCAAGAATTCCACATCGTTAGTATTCAATTGAATTTTAAAGGAGTTAATGCCATTGCCTAACCACGAACTGAGAATGACGGGCACGGAAACGTTATATTTGGTAGTTAGCTTTTCTAGTCTTTGCAATAGCTCAAAATTATCTGACACAGTAACCTTTTCGAATGGTATAGAGGAAGAAGATAGCAAGTTTGACAATTTGATAGAGTTATCTTTGAATCTTTCAAGCTGTGCCTGCGAAAGGTATGAAGAGTTTGAAGATATAGAGGAAGAGGAGGAAGTGGAAGATCTTCTTGAAGGAGAACTGCGTAACGAAGACGGAAGAGAAGAAGCAAAGGAAGTGTTCGAATGTGAAAATCTCATATTGAATGTCTTTTCATCCAATAGATCAGGGGAGATAACAGTTGATGATTGATATGAAGGAGTAGTGGAGGAGGAGCATTGACACTGATATCTGACACGGTTGGTCAAATCCCTAGAGATGCAGTTTGTAGAAGTAGATTGTCTGAAAGCTTGTCTCATTTTAAAAGGTCCAATCGATTAGAAGATAGAAGCAACTATTCTTGAATAAAGAAGAAGAAGAAGAAGATGATGATGGAGACAGCAGATGAACAAAGTGCAAATGGGAATGGATGACATGGGGAACGGGGCAGCTATATATATACACCACCGAGATCTGGCAGGAAAAAAGCCAGGAGCAGGATGACACATCCATTCAGATTTCAATGGCAGTGCGGCTCCCATATACAGCCGCCATAATAAGTAAATCTTAAAAGAACGCGCGGCCGCGAACACAAACTCCGGTCCCCGTGCGAAGTTTCCAGAACTGCAACTTTCCTCGCGGTTTTTGGCCGGTGTTCGGTGCTCAGCCTTATATAGAGTACGTACACTATAATTAGTCGCGGGCCGTTCCCCTTGCTCGTTTATTTTATTACAATTTCTTGATTTCTCGGTCCTTCATTCTATCTATATCTATACCTATATCGATCTATATATATATATCTACATGGCGCACAAGATAGATATAGATAGATCTATAAACACACATGTGCCATCTAACCATAGGCTTGGTTAGTTCTTTTTTTGTTTCTCTTCTTTACTGCTCACTAATCAGACTTCTGATATATGACCTCATTCTATATACTTCGATCGTTATTGTTGGCATGCTCGCCTTGCAATAGTCTGCTATGAGATCAGATCAGATGACAAATCGCTCGTGCTGCCTGCTTGATTCTTGTTATCTGCGCAGACCGGAGTTTTCATTTAACCCCTTCTTGTATCCGGCAGAGACTTCTGACAAATATAAAATTTGGTTATTCCTTTTTTTCTTTCTTTCCTTTTCTTTTCGCAATTTGTAATCTAGCCATGCTGTGTACACCACCAACCACACTTTCAACCGGCTTCTCTCTGTTAATTTCTTTTTCGCTCCTTGTTACTAGCTCCCACAAATTCGTTATCAGAAGTTAACGTATTGGGGTGCGCTCTTCGATTGCAATCCGTGGCACGCTCCAATTATATGTATAACACCGCGAATCCCCACACCGCTCTTTGCCCCTGCACTCTTTGCCCCTGCACTCTGAATGACGAAAGCTCTCAGTCTAGCAAAGCAAATTAGCAATACTTCGAGCAAAAAAAAAAACACTTTTCTTAAAACGAAAATGTGGAGAAGCGAAAAAGTCTACTCCAAAATCGACGCGGTTTGTGGCCGAATCGAAAATATGACGTCGTTTGATTTTCATTTCAATAGAAGGGCTATAAAGAAACTCTTCTCACCATTCGCCGGAATTATCTGGGTTGTAATCTTTGCATCCTATGTTCGTTCATGATCCGCAACCATACTCTTCTGAATCTTGCTATGAGATACGCGGGATCAAGTAATCAGGGAAGGTGGTAGCTGCTATCGAATGACGATCTAAGTGGAACAACTTATCAACCTATTCTTCGTATTATATGTGTCTTTTAGTAGAAATTAACAGACAGATTATTAACCTTGAACAATATCTACGAATTGTATTAGAGGCCATCAAAGAAAATACGGATTCTTCAAAGAAAGGAAAATAGGGAACCAACGTTCCGCTAATAAGGGAAATTAGATACCTAGAACACGTGATCGAAACCCCATAAATAGCAATCATAGATTCCCCCGAGGGTAATTGAATCTTCAATTTCAGATGACAGCAATCTATATAAGCTGTAATTAGCTGTTTCCTCGTATTTATTCTCTTTTATCTTGCTTTTTTTTAAAGATCATCACCTTTTTTTCTAACTTTCTTCAACTTCTCGAATTGAGTTAAACTAGACTTAGGCTACAGAAAGATGACTTCCGAATCCGTCATATTTGCTAAGAAAATCACCGTTCTTGTCTCCTATGCATTATCTGTGTACGGATCGATCTTCTATTTCCTATTCAGTCACCATGGTAAACATTATCAAACACCATTCACCGGTATTTTTATTATCACAGGAATTTACTGGTTAATCACTTTACTATTGCAAGCATTTTTCATAATTAAGGTGTTCTTTGACAAGTCAATTACTTTAGAATCGCAGTCGAAGGTGACAGAGATTGTTGGATCTCACTTTACAGTGAACAACATTTCCCACTTCTTTTGGTGTTACTTCTTCCACCGTGAATCGTTTGCTGTTTCGGAATGTATTTTGGCTTTCAACCTATTGAACTTACTAACTCTTTACTTCAATCACAAGACGATGTCAATCAAGAATTTGAACGATTGGGTTACTATCCACTTCCCAGTTTCTTCAATGCCACTATCATGGACCTTGTATGCTTTGTTCTGGAATGGTGCATGTATGCTCCACTCCCATAACAAGTCTCTTTTTGCTAGAATTTTGGCCAATTTGTTCATTTGGGAATTCTTGTTGGTTCCAGGTTGTTTCTTGTTGTTTTACAAGGACTGGTCTGTCGGCTTAACATCTTCATTGTTGATGCTAGGTTTAGGTTTTGGTCAACTATTTACAAAAGCTGTGGCATTACAATGGATATTTGCATTTATCATTGCAGGTGTTGATTTTGTTGCTTCTATTTTGACTATGTTTGGATCTGGTTTGACCAACAATGTTAACACAGGCAGTTCTTCTAGTGAACAAGCTCCATTATTAGTTTAAAAAAGGGGGCAATAATTTCTCCAATTCATTTTTATCTTTATTTCATTGTTTTCTTTTTTACTTTATTTTGTTCTTATTTTAATTATTTTTGGACATTTACCTTTTTATAGTTTTTGTATAGCATGATATGTACAACTTCTATAATTAAAAATTAGTCGAACTCACCTTACAGAATTCTGAACATTCCCAGAATAGCTTATGATTAACGTGTAATTATCATTACCATCATTATTATGATGCATATTCTATTATTATTATGCATATTCTCTCAAAACAGAAGGATTTTCCCTGACTTAAAAGTCTTGAATTTTCCCTGGCGATTCAACTTAGGAAAATTAGTGTCGCTTTCTTAACAAGCTAAGTTTCAGCAAAAGATAGCAAATTTCCTCCAAATATCTCATAATCAACTTAAAAGGTCACAGACCAGTCATTATTTTTCCTCTGTGGCGTTCTTTGCCTCAACTTCATTATCTAGAGGCCTTATCATCTTCTCGATCATTTCAAACTGTACAACTTTCTTCGGCTTGTTTAAACTTACACTTAGATGCTCCAATAGAGTGTTATGCGATGCAAAAGTAGAATATGTGTCTCTTTTAACATTACTTATGAACTCTGTCCTTGTGGTTTCTGGTGTTCCCAATCCTATGTATTTCGACTTGTGTGTCTCAAATTGTTGAAGCTCTCGTAGTTTGTCAGACTGTAAATACGTGAGGTCAAACATGTTAGTATTCTTTCATTTCTGGAGAAGAAGCAAACCCTCTTTACCTTCTAGTAAATCCGGACACTCACCATCTTGGAATATACAGTATTTGTTTTCAAATCGATACCTATCAATAAGAGAAACTAACATATATAGGCTTTTAAAATTCAAATCAGTCAGTTAAAGTTAGTTTGCGCGGCTTGTGAAGGCGCCGCCGCGCAGTATCGAAAACCTGTATTTTTTCTCTCGACATTATTTTGCGAGGTCGAAGACGTGCTTCTATTTGAAAGAAGAACACATTTCTTCAAGCTTTAGCATAATTAGTTTCAATTTCTTACGTTGTTTTGACCAAACACCATCATTTAGTTGAATATGTCGGCGACAATTAAAAAGGCGCCTGTACAGAGCAATGAACCGAGTGCTGAACCGAATGAAGAACAGGTTTTCAAGCAACAAATGGCTGATTCCATCAAGTGGAAATTTTTAGACGCCGAGTCCATTCGTGACTGGAATCTCACAGTTGATACTTTAAGCCATCAAGTGGAAACGAAACAAATAGCTCCACTTGAGATTTTCTATGAAATAATGACATCATTGAATGACTTCCCTGAACGGATCTCTGTCAACAACCTCCTATATTTGACGAACACGATAATTACAAACATACCGAATGTGAAGGAAAGACAGGATGCCTCCATTCAATTTCTAATGGTTTGCCAAGCATGCAACCCTAAACCTCACACTTATGGATTCCTACAATCGTTGAAAGTGGATATTCAGTTCAAGAGACAGTATTTGGAAGTTAGGGAAGGAATTTTCCCAGATTTCAAGAGATGCTACTTCAACGATGCTAAGGTGCACGACTACGGTATCGAAGCTTATTCCTCGTTACACGAGTCAAGTGAAGGCTATGCAAAGTTTATTGTTGAAGTTTCAAGTTTTCTTACTGAAAATTACTCGTTATCGAAGACAGACTATTTTATACAAGTTATTGATCGTTTGATAGGCCACTTCAAGTTGGATACAAGCAGATGCTTTTTATTGATCTTAAACATATTTGGAACTCAATTGTTAGATGACAGCTCTTGTGAGCAGACAATATTGCAAATATTGAAAAAGTCAATATGGTGGAATACCAAGGAGCACAACCACACACTACAATCGTTAGTCATTTCGTACCTATTGAGACACTCTTACACAGAAAAACCCTACGCAGAGTTGAAGCTTATAACGTTGTTGATCAGAGAAGGCTTTTTTGAATTTCATTCAATCTATAATTCTTTGCCCCCTCATGATTTTCAACTGGATGGTAATTTTGGAATAAATCCGATCGAAGAAAAATCAACAGAGCAGCTGTACGATTTGTTCAAAGCGGAAGAATCAGATAAGGCCGCTACCGCTACAGCATCAGCTTTGGCATTAGCAGCTCCTTTAGTTCTTGATGATGACGATGATAGCGAGCCTAGTAAACCAATTAAACTCGAAAAGGAGACCGCTGAGGCTACCAAAAAAGTAGATTTGAAAGCCCTGATACGGGATAACCACAAGATCAGCTTTTTGAAATACGCTTTAGAATATAGAATGTACGATGAATCAACTTTCATTCTTTCACAATTTCCGTTTTTACCAAAATTGGACGAGGAAATTTCAGATTTGATAAACAGCTTCATGAGGGATATAGTAATCCTTTACATTGATAAAACTGTTCAAGCCGTTACAATTATGTTATCGTTGCCAGTGGATAATAGTGAAAACACCTCAATTCTTCCCGTGGTTACTTCTCCTGATGATTTGATCAAATATACTGATGAACTCTTGAAGTTCAACGGAGTGAAAGTTGCCAATGATCCGATATTGTTCATAAAGTTGGTGAGATTTGTCGATAAGATGCTCTCCAATAGTGAGACTTCACAGGAGAAGGATAAATGGTTGCAATATTATAGAGGTAATATTTTCAAATCATTACCATTTGTGACCAACATGCCTACTGTCAACGAAGCATTTGCAATATTACAAAGACACTTCCCGCTGGAGATTCGTTATAACCTATTTGGTGAATTTCAAAACTCGCTAGCAAAAAGTGATTTAGAGATAAAGTTGAAGAATAACATAGTGGAAAAAAAGACCAAAGACATTTTGAAGAGGTTGTCCAAAGAGAATTTGCATATATTGATGAGGCAATTGGGAAAGATCTCATTTGCTAACCCACTGGCTGTGACAAATACTTTTGTTAATCATATTGAAAGTTACAGCAGCTTGAGTGATTTAATAGTTGAATCATCCAGATTTTTTAATCCCTTTACCTGGGAGGCGCTAACTTTCCAATTGTGTAATAAATTGTACTCAAATAGAATAGCTATGCAAGACGATGGTTTGAATCACATGCAGTGGATTCAAAATCTTTCTTCCTTTATTGGTAAGTTATCAAAAGCACATCCTACAACGTTCAGATTGGACCCGTTGTTGACATTGATCATGAAGAATTTAAGTAGCGGTTCAACTGACATGATATTGTTAGTCAAGGAAATCATTAGTACAATGAGTGGTATTCAAAACATTAACAATTTGACCCCCAAACAAATTTTACTTCTGAATTCGGAATTGGGTTTGAGAAAGTTGACGTACTCGGTTATTCAAGATGATAGAATTGCATCTGCTGCAAACTCTGAAATGTTATTGAGTAGCTTGGTGTCGTTGAATTACTTAAGTGAACTTTTTGTCTTACTCTGTAATTTGCCTGAAAAGATTGTTGAGCAATCAAATGACCCACTAAAAGTTTTGAATCTAAGATGCGATGAATTGAGTTCATTGGTTCACATGTTTACCGCAATGACCGAGGACAATTTGCAATTTGATGACTTTTCCAAGTGTATGCTTCCTATTTCAAGATTGATTAAAGAGTTCAACGTGAGACCAGAATGGGCATTTGAAATTTGGAGAAAACATTGGAGTCAAAAGATTAGAGAACAACAGGTAGATGGTGCTGATGTCACAGCATTAGATGAAGTGATTGAGTTGTTACCGGAGGTGCTCCCGAGAGTTGAATGGGAAAGTTTGAAACCCAAATTTTACTCTACATTTTGGCAACTTTCGTTGTATGATATCAATGATCAAATCTCTTACCCCGACGAACTAAAATCCATTAAGAGCCAAATTGAAAACACAAACAAAAAATTGAGCCTGTCACGTAGGGATCCTGATTTCCCGAAAGCTGAATATCGTAGACTGGAATCACACTTGAGTATGTTATCGACGATATTGTCTAGTTTCAAGAGCGACGAATTAAAGCACAGTGAGAATTTGAAGTTTAACTTCGATCGATTAAAGAGTGAAAAAGATCAGTGGTTTGAAAAGAACGATAATGCTGAATCTGCTGAAAAGTTAATTGACCAGTTCTTGGAATTTTGCTTACTACCTAGAGTAATCCATTCATCTTTTGATGCTGTATTTGTTTCCGAATTCATTTTCATCATTTCAAAGTTGAAGACACCTGGGTTTTCAGTATTTGCGTTACTTGATAAACTATTCAGCGGTAATTTCATATTGGCCACTTTGTTCACCAACACTGGTTTAGAAACTGAAAATTTGGGGCTTTTCTATTCCCAAGTTTTGAAAAAATTGAATCATTGGAGGGCGCAGCCTGCAGCCTATTATGATGAGGGTCTAGGTACAGAGACCGAATTGACTGAAGAAGATATTGCTTTGAGTGATGATGAAGAAAAATCCAACAGTACCAAAGAACAAGACGTTGCTGCTGATAAGATGGATGTGGATCCCAAGAACGAGGACCAGATGAGTATAGATGGCAATGTTAGTGAATTGCTATTTGGTATGAGAGAGCCAGGTACGAATGAAGCGTTAGAATTCGAAAACTTCCGTAAGACTTTGTTCCATTGGCACCAGTCATTAACCAATCAGATTTGCAAAGCGTTGTCGTCAACACATTACACAACGAGAAACAATTGTATCAGTTTCTTGAAAAACCTCTTGGGTAACTTTCCTGTTGTAGAGGATCACTCTGAACAGTTAACAACCAAGTTATCCAGCATTTCCACCGAAGATCAAAGGGAGGATATTAAATTGGCTTCCAACGCATTGTTTGTTTTAATTAGTTCCAAGAAATCTCAATATATCCCAACTTGGAAGTTCTATAGAGTGGAGTCGGAAGAAAAAAAACGGATGATCCAGAAAAGAAAAGAAAGGATCGCGTTAGCTAAGAGGATTGAGGAGGAAAAACTAAAGAAACAAAGGGAAAAAGAGGAGAGAGAAAAGCTGGAACAGCAGAGTGCTGCTTTGAAAGCAGCTGCCCTGCCATCGTCATCCTCAGCACCAGGTGCAATAAGACCTTATGGTTTAGTTGGTTTGCAAAAGAAAACTACTTCAACTGATGAGAAGAAAGATAAACCAGAGTCTGAAGCAAAACTGATGCCAACAGGACCGTCACAATCGTCAACTACTGTTAATAGTAAGAACACCACTAAAACTCAAAGTCCAACACCAGCTGCAACTTCGGCAACTACAACTACATCGAAAACTGTAACTACCGCAGACGATCCAAAATCCACTGTTGCCGGTACAACACCTAAGAAGACGGGTAGCGGCACACCTTCAGCAAGTGCACTAGCTGAATTTGACCCTGTTAATACGAAGGAGAATTTGGAAGCTAATAAGCCAATAGCTAAAACATCAGAGGGCCGTATTAAAGATCCACACTCAGAGTTCATGAATAAGTTGAATGAAGAAAAGAGAAGACGGGCGAATAGGGAACGTGAAATGGAAGAAAAACGTTCTAGAAATTCATCTTCGACAAATTTAGCCACATCAGCACCAAAAAAATCTGCCGCAGCCGGGTCAACCACCAATGCCATATCATCAGGAGAAAGCAGCCTGTCACCAACATTACCAAAACTACCCTCACAAACGGTTGCAGGAGAGAAACCACCATTGCCTCCTCCTGTGTCGTTACCTCCAAATCGTTTAAAGCAATCTTCGTCCCCTGGGAACGTTTTCATACAAGGAAGCAGCGGAGCGTCTTCGTATCGTGTCAATCTGTCCGGTGACGGAAGAACAAGCAGAGATAACAGAGACAGAGATTTGAGGGACACTAGAGACCATAGAGATAACAGAGACAGAGATTCCAGGGACACTAGAGACCATAGAGATAACAGAGACAGAGATTCCAGGGACACTAGAGACCATAGAGATAACAGAGACAGAGATTCCAGGGACACTAGAGACCATAGAGATAACAGAGACAGAGATTCCAGGGACACTAGAGACCATAGAGATAACAGAGACAGAGATTCCAGGGACACTAGAGACCATAGAGAGTATAGAGACACCAGGGATTCAAGAGATTCTAGAGATTCTAGAGATTCTAGAGATTCCAGAGATTCTAGAAATACACGTGACTCAAAAGATGCGAGAAGTACAAGAGATACGAGGGATAACAGATCGGGTAGAACATCAACAGCTGTAGAACGTGATTGGGAAAGAGAAAGGGAGATCAGACAGCGAGGTAGAGAACAGAACGAGAGAAAGAGATCTGCTCAAGAAGGAAACTACGGTGGTGCGAGAGCTAAGAGAGGTCATTACTAGAAGGATAATTTGTTGTGTATAAAATATAAAACTATAAATGTAAAATATAATATATCGAGATGAAATGTAGATAAAATATTCGACAGTATCCGGCTGGCTACCTTTGCGACTCGAAGCGTGTGAAGAAAGATCAGGAATGTAAGCGGGCACGGAAAGCGCGCGAGGTGATTGGCCGGCACCGGGCAGGAGACAGAGATGCTGACATAATCAACGGGATGGGAACAGCGATAACGGGGTGATATTAGATAAGTGCAGCAGAGCAGCCAAAAAGGGCGGCGGCGGGAAACAAACGGGCGCTCAACAGGCCGGGATCGAGCCAGTTGGAAATCGGGTGGGAGCACAGTGGATGTGTATCGATCCGATATAGATAGGGCGATAGCTGTATTTTGTAATTGGTACTCTTGCAACCTATTTTTGTGTTGACTTCACCCGATCCGTTTTTTACTTTTTTGATCACCCCCCATCATTGGCTCTTGTGTTGTTGAAGTTAAACATCCTCTGTGTGCACCGATTCTACTCATTTGTTGCTGCATTCATCCTTTTGTTTTCCGGCTTTTCCCCTTGTTATTTCGGCACTTCTTTTTTTGCTTTCACCCATCGTCGAAAAACAACAGAACAAGCAAGAGAACAGCCAAGAAACACGGCTTTGGTAATTCAATCTCTTAACTTATTTCTACTTTTCAACCAACATACATCCCACTTTTTATATCTAAATGGATATATCCAAATTTGTTTACACCTTTCCATTATAGAACAACAATAGATACAATAGTGCACAATGTCTTCATCAACTCCAGATAGGAAGGTTGGCATCTCATCTTTAACCAAGTTGATGAATGCGCAGAAAAACAGGCCTGCTCAATCTTCAAATTTGAGGGTAAATACAGAAGATGCCGAATATCATAAGACCATTACAACTACCATCTCGTTGGAAGGAATTTCTCCCGACGATGATGATTACATCGACGACATTGGAATTACATATGACCCTCGTCGTGGGGATACATCATCCTCCGCAAATGCAACTTCAACAGTGACACAGATCGAACCCGTTGCAAAAGAGATCTCATCGTCTCCTTCTGTGACACCTGAGCATTTTTCAACATCGAGATTTAGTAGCTCGTTGCACAGTAACGGTGGTACCACGACTCCAACTATGATTTCCAGTTCGTTGCACAGTAACGGTGGAACCACCACTCCAACTACAATTTCAAGGAATCATAGTTACAGCCAATTCAATTCTGGTTCATTCACATCGCTATCAAATGCCATACCGTATTCGGCCCCTGGTGGTAGATCGTCTTTTGCAACTGCTGCTTCGAATACTGGCTCTTCTTACTCCTCAAATTATCCAATTCCTAACCTATCGAATGGTCAAATCATTTCTGGCACAACAATTTCGTCCCCCGCCGTGTCATCTCCAAAGCAGTTGGATCCTAGATTTATAATTTCAAAGCAGAAAGTTCAGCAGGTACAAGAAGCCAGAGCTGCTGCAGTGGCAGCAGGATCTCTGAACTCTCCATCCCCAAATATTTCATCGAGCCAGTCGAAGTCTAATTCAGGATTCTTTTCCAAATCAAGAAGAGGTACAGCAACCAATTTTGATCAACTGCCGTCGTCTCCAACGGGATATCAGCGTGATGTTTTGGGCCATTCACCATCTTCTCAATCAAGCGCAGAAAGTAACAACACCATTCATAGCACAACTTCAAGACACTCTTCAATGGCTGATTTGAGAAGGTTCTTTCGTAGATCAGTATCAACCACAAATGTTGGTGGGCTGGTTCAGCCTTCAACCACTCCCCGTGCTTCGAATTTGAGTGCTGGGTTAACTGCTCAACGTCATCATGCAGTTAATAGTATTCCAGCTCCTCAAACTGCTATCACAACAGGAAACTCGGCGATTCACTTCAATGGCCCATCGTTCACAAATACAGTGCCTTCTTATTCATCACCAAGTACGAGTACTGCTACAACGCCTGTTAATGAATATTCCACTTCACCTTTGGAATTTACCAGAAGACATTCTACGTTCAGTACTTCTCCAAAATTATCGAGTTCTGCAACGTCAATACATTCGAACTCATCCTCATACGTGCCGCTGTCGATCGGAGGTAATACAACCCCACAAATCCCATTCAGTAAAAGATACAGTAAGTTTGGTGATAACTTAGGAGCAGGTGCTGGTGGTTTGGTCAAGCTAGTTAAGAGAGTCACTGATAATCATGTGTTTGCCGTGAAAGAGTTTAGAGCAAGATATCAATATGAATCTAAAAGAGATTATACCAAGAAGATCACCAGTGAGTACTGTATTGGTTCCACTTTGAAACATCCTAATATCATCGAAACTATCGAAATTTCATATGAAAACGATCGAATTGTTCAAGTCATGGAATACTGTGATTATGATTTGTTTGCCATTGTTATGTCTAATAAGATGACTCCTGAAGAGATCAACTGTTGTTTTAAACAAATTTTGAATGGTATCAAATATATCCATTCCATTGGTTTAGCACACAGGGATTTGAAGTTGGATAATTGTGTCATCAACAAAGATGGTATTGTCAAGATCATTGACTTTGGATCAGCTGTTGTTTTCCAATATCCGTTCTCGAACACTTTGATTGAAGCACAAGGTATTGTTGGATCTGATCCTTACTTAGCACCAGAGGTTTGTGTTTTCAATAAGTACGATCCAAGACCGGTCGATATATGGTCTGCTGCAATAATGTATTGCTGTATGATGTTGAAGAAATTCCCATGGAAAGTTCCAAAGCTGAGTGATCCATCATTCAAGATGTTTGCATCGCGTGAACCAGGTGTGACGTTTGGTGAGCTTCTAAGACGTATTCCAGAGCCTCCATCGTACGACTCGATGACCGAAGGTGAAGTGAATAGTGTTATAATGGAACAACCTGACGAAGATGGTTCCATAGTTGCTTCGATCCAAAAATTGAACGTGAGGGAGACTGAAACACGGTCCATGCCAACCCCACCTCCAACAGCTTCCAACTCAAACGACTCAGGAAACCCAGAAGATGCATCTAAGCACACATCGAACTTGATGGGCGAACAAAGGCTACTAAATGCGTTACCATCAGATTGCAGACCTATGATAGGTAAGATGGTCAACCTTGCGCCTGCTTGTAGAATCAGTATTGACGATTGCTTTGAAGATGAGTGGCTAGTGAGTGTTCCTATGTGTACCATTGGTGATGATATGTGTGTTATCCAAGCTGAGGGTCATGAGCATACCCAGGTTGATCAGAGCGTTGCCCATATTGCCATGCTTGAGAAGAATAAAAAGAAAACTGGTAACACGAAGAAATGATAAAGATAATTCGATCGTTTTAGATCAGCTATCGTATTTTCATATTTAATTGAGTCAGTCATCTATTTTTACTTTTGAAATTTTCCATTTGACTTAGAGTTATTTTTATCATTTTTATCCTTCCATAATTTATTTCATAGTACATTATTTTTAAATTTTTTCATTCTACACATTGTTATATTTTATACTTTATTTTGTTAATTTGACTTGTTTCTTCGAGCTTTGATCATTGAGTTTTAGTGTTAGTTATATTTTGTTTCTTGTTGTCTTTTTCCTTTCTTTCGTTCCTTTTTTGGTTTTATTTTGCTTCCCCCATTTAGTTTCGTGGTACTTGTCTTGCTTTATTTTACGTTTTGTGTACGTGTTTCCTTCCTTCGGTGTTCTTAAAACCTATCTTAACTGCCATTGGATATTCAGTCATTTGCGTGCTTTCATGAATCTATACTTAATTTAGCCCCTAATAATGAATTTCTGTTCATATTTTAGACAGTTTGAAGAATTGCGTACACAAGTAAATTATAAGAGCAAGTCTGAATGTTCGGCACGTCAAACGATCCTAATGTTAGAGGCACACACGAATAAAGGTGAAAAAGAAATTAAGCAAAGAAAAAGGGAAAAAGGGAAAACCCAAAGGCAGCAGTACAGCAGTTCCATTTCAACCCCTTTTAGATCATTTTTATTTTTTTAATTGCCTTTGTTTCATCTCTGAAAATTAACGGGATATAACCGCAACCATTCTATTTATACGTGGATGTATTTACTTGGATGCCTTCTTTCCTTTAGTATGCGGCAGGTCATTGAGAAAATGCATTTGAGTAGTGAGAAGGCAAAACAATATATAAAAATAGTAGAAAACGCAAGCAACCAACCGAAAGCAGACACAATAGTAAAGGAATCAAATACAAAAACAAAAAAAACACATAAAGGAATAAGAATCAATAAATAACAAAAAAGATTATATAGAATATTATATTAAAATATCAAAATAATCCTCTGTCAACACCAAAAAGAGCAAAAAGCCAAACCAGCCTGTTCCGAAGCAGGCCAAAAAAAACAAAAAAAACTAATAATAATCATAGAAACAATAGCAAAAGTGAACGCCAACAACCTAAATACAGAATACAAACCCAGTTCAATAACGAAAGAAACACACGCTCATGCAGTTTAACTTTTCTTCGTTATTTTGGCTCAATTAACGAGGCTGTTGAAATGGAATCTTCCACTTCACTCTTAATCAAACTAGCCCATAAGAAAATCATCGAAGTTCCAACGGTCGTTCTCTTGGATCCACGTCTACTGACTATAGATTCGTGTGCATTCAAAGATCTCAAAAACACGGGAATCTTAATCCAATTCAAATCATTCAAATTGTCGCAGATCTGTGTTCTGACTTTGTCATATGGCAATGCGGGTAAATCCAAAGTGATATCCATCGTGGACAAATTTTTAGGTCTATAAGTCTTATTCAACAATCTTGGAATCACGGATTTGGCTTGCTGCAAACTGAATTGGATGTGCCACGATTGGTCCAACAAACTCTCCTCTTTGGATTGTTCAGGACTCACCGAACGTGGGGATTCGTTCGATGAACCCAAGTTGTCGTGGAACTCTGTGTCATTCAATGTATCTTCAATTATCTCTTGGGTTGCTCTAGCTATAGGATCAAACAACTCTTTGGAAGTGGAGTTGAACAGTTCGTCCGAGAAATCGTCATCACTCTTTAGAATCTTCTGGATCTCTTTCCATGAATTCTCGATTTCGAATTTCGGCAAGATGGATTTTCTAATTGCACTTTTGAGAGTTCCAAATAACGAAGCAGCAAGGACGAACGGGAAGACAATTGGAAGTAACATCATAAACAAGCTCAAGATCAAGCTTCTTCTATTAGAGTACTCTCTAACTCGGAACTTTGTTTTAATCGAAGGATCTCTAGAAGAATATTCCATATCCAAAATAAAAGGTTTAACGTCCTTATCGTTAATTCTAGCGCTAGGTAAGCCATCAATGAATTTCAAATCTAGGGTGTCCCATTCTTCAAATGGGTTGTAGTTTGTAATGTATGAAGTAGCAAACGGAACGGTACGATCGTATTTGATGTTTGCGACGGTAATTCTAAACTTAAATAATTCTAAACCTTTATAATACTTTAACTCTTTGTCTGCCAGATCATAAAGCATCGAAGATTTGTGAATGAACAAATCTCTACCCGACTGACCTAATAAATGGCACCCGAGGAAGTTCAAACATCTGTCCAATAATCTATGAGTCTTGAAAAATTTGACACCAAGATGCGGTGTAGCAAAAGTGGTGAAACAAACAGGTTCTATAAAATCAAAGAATCCAATTTCGTACAACTCTCCAATAACGTACCTGGATATCAACCCACCTAGTGAGTATCCAACGATGCTGATCTTGGAAATCACAACATCTTTCTTCAACTTCAACTCTTCTAGCTCTCTGAAGATCTCGGCGATGACCCTATCGCCATTAACTTTGATTCCGTCGTAAGTTTTGAAGTAACCAAAGGAGGAGGGTTTCAAGTAGTATATTGTATCATTGGATTCCGAGCTGTCGAACGTATCGATTAGAGAGCGTTCGATGACGTTCATGTGGTTGGAAGCACCCCATAAGCCGTGTACAAGAACAAAAAGATGGCCATCTTTCACCATCGCTGCTGTGTAGATACAATGGTACGAGTCAGATATCGGATCCCGGTGAAGAAAGAGAAATTGAAGAAGAATATGGGGGCTCTTTTGAACTCGAAAGAAATGAAGAATCGGGGTAGTTGGCTGACTGCCCAGAATCCAGATGGAGGCCCGCCTTGTTACATACACTCACAACTCACAAGTCTCCCCAAGTCTCCGATCTGGTCAGCCGGGCCGCATGTGCTTTTTTCGACCTCGACTTTTCTTTTTTCTTTTCTCCTCGGCTGCATCGATCGACGCGGGCTGTCTCGCGTGAGTTGTGAGCGCTGTATAGCTTGTATATAATTTTCGAAAGACAAGAAGAGAGTGAATGAACTGCCGGAGATTGGCCTTTTCTTTTCTTATTTTTGTGACTTGTAATTATAGTGTGCAACAATGGTAAATAGCAGAACTTTCAGTGCGCCAGGGAAGGCGCTCATTGCTGGAGGTTACTTGGTACTTGATCCAGCTTACCGGTCACTCGTCATCGCACTCTCTTCAAGGATGCACGCTTCAATGAAAGTTTCGAAAAGGGATCAATTGACAAGCATAACCATCAAGTCGCCTCAATTCACTGAAGGTGAATGGAGCTACAATATTCCAAGGGATATCTCCGGTCCATTGGTAGAACGCAATGGAAGATGCAATCCGTTTATTGAATCCACGATCAAGATAGTCTTGACATATTTACAACCTACAGAGATTTACGATATACAGATCACGATGTTCTCTGATAAGGAGTACCATTCACATATCGATTCAATTTTGAAGACATCTGATAATGGAAAATATACGTTTCTGTACCATAATATGCCGATTACTCAGGTATCAAAGACAGGATTAGGTTCATCTGCAGGATTGGTTACCTCTTTAACCACGGCGTTGCTTTCATGCTACGAAAGAGATTTGAACGTTTCTGATAAGAAAACTCTATTGAAGATTCATAATTTATCACAGGTGTCGCATTGTTTAGCACAGGGGAAAGTTGGATCTGGATTCGATGTGGCATCGGCCACGTTTGGATCGATCGTATATAGAAGATTCCCACCGGGCCTGATCAACAACCTAATGAATGATATGTCCAGCAGGAAATTGCGTCAGTTGATCGATGAAACAGATTGGAAATTCAGTAACGATCCATGTGGATTGCCTGAAGGGATCAAGTTGTTGATGGGGGACATCAAAGGTGGGTCAGAGACACCCAAATTAGTGAATAAAGTTCTAGCTTGGCGCAGAGAGAAACCAGATGAGTCATTGAAATTATGGCAAGAACTTGATCGTTCCAACATGAAATTGATTGAAGACTTGAACAAATTGCAGTCAATAAACAAAAAGGATCCAACTTATTATAATGAGTTGATACAGTTGTTAAATGAAAATAGTGCCGACGATCTAACTGTTAGAAGTAAAGGAGAAGAAGAAGCTAAGAAATTTAACATCGATGTATCTCCAATAATGAACATTGTCTCTACAGTTTGTGAAATTCGAAAACATTTGAAAGAGATGACAAAGGAGACAGGTGCTGAGATAGAACCGGATGAACAAACAAAGCTGTTGGATGCATGTTTGACTATACCTGGCGTGCTAGGAGGTGTTGTGCCAGGAGCAGGTGGGTACGATGCAGTGTGTCTATTGGTGTCCGAAACCCAAGTTGACACTATATTAGGGGAAATGAGCAAAAATGAGATATTTAACAACGTGGAATGGTTGAACCTAAGGGAAGTTAACGAGGGTGTCCTTGAAGAAGATACTGGTGATTTTAGTGGGTTGCTATGATGAAACAATACAAAAATTAGATTATATATATAGATATAGCTATTAGATATTTTTTGCTTTAAGAAGAAACTATAATATTTGCTGAATGATGGTATGTAATATTTAAGCTTAAAAGTTGAGGGGGAATCATGAGCAAGCAAATAACAATAGGAACGAATGAATGCAAAAAAGGCAAACCATGAAGAGTGGTAGCCTGGTAGGTAGGTATAGGCTGATAAGGAGGGTCGAAAAGCGGGTATTTAATAAAGATAAGGACGAGTTAAAAGCCGAGCCATTTCATTTAAAGAACCAATTAGCCAACCAGAAATGATTAATGTACATACAGCTGATCGCTGCAGATGGCAAATCGACGTTTCCAGATAACAGGTGGAAGAAAAAGGGTGCAAAGATAACCAAATAAAGACACATGAAATGGCGAATAACGCGCGCAAAATTGAAACACAACAATAGCATCATCAATTGCGCCGTTCGCCAACTCCATATAAATTTATAGTGGATGTAGTTTCTGTCAAGCGAAGATGAGCTAATCCTGACACTTGTTATTTCAGTTGATTCCGATGAAGATGTCCTCCAAAGTGTTATTAATTAGATTATATGGGGGTTATAGTTAATTGATCTAAAGAGAAGCAAAACTTTTTAATGTGAAGTTATTAATTGTTAAATGGAAGATCGACAAACGTTGGAGAACAACCCAACTTAACTTAATTTCACTTCACTTATGTAATCAGGCGAAATGTGGAACGGGACAGCTCAACCCTATCAGAATTGAGCTCATCCCATCCAGACACGACACTCGCCGTTGAGTGCTCACTGCTGAGCCATGCTGTGCCACGACCGACCGACCGAAGGAATTTGTAATGTGTTACAAAGTTACTGGATCTAGTAACACGGAACAAATGGGAACATGAACGGCACAGCACAGCAAACAATGATGTCAAACGACTGAATATAACGTACTACACTTGGCCTCTCGTCTAGTCAACCGACCACCAGAGCAAGAGAGCCAACCCCAAATGAAACAGAAGCAAAGCAACCACCCTATCAAACAAGGAGAACCAAGAAAAATAAACAAGATAGTACGATAAAAACAGTGGATCCACCAGATAATAATTTAATCGCAACAACTCTAACAACAAGTGAAAAAAAAAGAGAAAGAAACTCACCGGGCGGCGCAATTCGCTGCTCAAAGGGGAAATATATGCAATGCTTAGGGTGAATCACCCATACATTTTACATGTTGTATTTTGCATTGTTTTGCATATTGTATGTTATATATATATACTCCACTCCTATATATATATAATGATCCATACCCTATATACATCTATTTAGACCTCTGTTTGTATATACTTTCATACGTTTATCCTTTTTAGTTGGATCGATATTAATCACGGCTCTCCTTTAAATCACCTCCCCCCGCCACCAAGCTGCCCCACAGCCAGGAAGTTTCAGAGTCACGTTCCACTTTTCAACCCAGTGACACTTAGTTACTTGTCTCACAGAGTTATCCCCCGTCACACCACCTATATTATTGACATTGCTTCACACAACCCCTGTCTAGATTTTTTTTTCAGAGATAGATAGGATGTTGTTATCGAAATTGTCTTCCTCTTCGTCAATCTCACCGTCGTCAAATCCCAACGCTGTTCCTTTGTCATCTTCTTCCACTCTCATGAGACCTTCAACTGCAGAATCCTCCTATGAACTGAACCGATATCTACCCCCTTATAGATCATTGATCAATCCAACAACGAGGTACGACTACAGAAGCCATCAATACGTTGACCCCTCCATTGAAATTAAGTACCCTGATCAATTGTCAAAGAAAGTGGAGAGCAAGATCAAGATGAAATATAGATCGTTATTGACCCCTTTATCGAATACAAAGAAGAGAATCATGGATGCAGCTAATGATACCCTGTCTGTGAAATCCTTCAGATCAACCAGATCTTTCACATCGTTGAAGAAGAATATGACCCCAGTCAACATTTTAGAGATGCCCGATGAAATCATGCTATTAATTTTTGGTCAACTACAAAATGATCGGAAAACTTTGGTTCATTTGCTGTACGTTAATAAGAAATGGAACAATTTAGTTAAGGTTGTTTTATACAGAGATCCATTTCTGACTTCTACGTACAGATTGGGCCAATTTGTTCACACCATCACGGTTAACAAACAATTGGCAATGCTGGTGAAATGTATCAACCTATCTAGGATAGGCTCTGGTATAGAGATAGATGATGAATTGATGGATATTATAAATGAAAATTTATTTCTAGATACCTCCGATAATTTTGGCCTTCAAATTTTGGCTGGTTGGAGAGATTGGAGATATAGGGATCATCCCTTGTATGGTCCGACTAACCAAAGAGGAACTTCGCTACTATCACCTACCCATACTCGCTACAGTTCAAGAAACGATCGCAAAAGATCTTCCTCTTCGATTTTTTCAAATTCGAATAGCTCTCAAGATACAGAATTGACTAGAACGATGTCTTTGTCTCCAAGCAGATCCAAATCCAAATCAACTTCTGGTAAGAAGAGCATCACTAAGGCTTTGAAGAAAGCTTTCAAACACGGCCACTCTCATGAAATTAGTATTAGCGGCTATGAGATTTCTGAATTATATCGTACGATCAACACCAATCCGAAGGTTTCCGGATCTTATAATAACGAATTACAGAACGACGAAGCTTTCCTTTTACTATCACCCACCTCTGCATTGTCGTCATCACCATCTACAGATCTTTCTATAACGATTTCGAAATCAAAGCCGTTTTCAACACCTCATCCGTTACAAAGCAGATTTTTAAATAAGTATTCTTTCTCAAAAGACATTCCAATGGGCTATCTCTTACATATTTTACAAGAATGCCAAAATTTGAGCCATATTAATCTAGATTCAGTGTCTTTATCTGCCGATTTTGAGATGAAAGATTACGAATATTTCAATTGGGAAACTTGCAAAGGGAAATTGAAGAAAAAAGATTTTTCTGAAACTGGTTCAATTTCATCTTCCTTAAACTACGGCTCACTTTTGCTTGATACCAAAGACGTCAACGAAGAAAAATTGCGTAAAAGGGAGATGCTTAAGAAGTATAAATCAACTAAACCTATTTATTGGTCAGATACACCAAGAGAACTAGACTGGAAGAATGGTAATTGCGTGAAGCTAGATTACAATTCGATTTGGACTCATTTGGTTCAGCTAACCAATTTGAGAAGCATATCTATTTGTTCTTTGGTTTGGGTTAGCAAGCATACCATAATGATGCTCTTAAAGGAATCAAAGTCAAAAGATATATTACATTGGATCGATTGCACTGATTCCGGAATGAGGGTTAGTTTACCATGGGCTTCCAAGAGGGATGTCAAAGAGTGGAAGAGATTTTTTAAAACTGAAGAAAATACAAGACGTACAGTTACTGTTGTACCAGCTGCTCCTCCAACAAACACCACCAACAATCTATTGCTTACTTTTGCAGGAGTCGAAGGCGCGTTACGTATATAAAAATTGTCACTTTTTTCTTATCAAAATGGGTATTTTAGGTTGATTATTTTCCTTTTACTTTTTCTTATTTTTATTTTTATTTTTATTTTTATTTATGTTTTTAATTTCTTGCTGGATTGGGAAAAAGCTTTTTGCTTGTTTTTTTTAAAAAAATTACTTTTATATTTGGGGCATTTTGGTCGTTAACTATTGATTCATTGATTAAATCAATTGTTGTTCATGTTTTTTCAGCTTTATTTTTTTCAATTCTTTACCGTCTCAGTGATCATTTGTAATTTTGAATGAAGAGAAGTGGATTTTGTATTTTGCGCAAATACTCCCCTGTTTTGTTTTTGCTTTTTTTGCTTTTTTTGCTTCTAAATTTTGTTCGTTTCTTATTTATTACAGATGTATCCTTAAATACAAAAGCTAAAGCAAAAATTGGAGAGTCTTTTAGACTTCTTTTCTTTCTTTTTCTCTTCTACTATTTCTTTTGTTTTTGGAAAACTCAAACTTTTATAGATACTTGCTTAGTTTCCAATAAACCTATTCGAATATTTATATGGTAATAATTGCATTTAGTAATCTGAATAATAAATACTAAATCATAACTTCTGATAAATCAACAGAAGCAAAAAAGGGAGATTCAACCCTCTAATCACATAACAAGTTCTTTTGAAATAGTTAATAGAATAATCTCTGTGTACCTCTCTTATTTAGGCAGTCATAGCGAAGTCACCTTTTAGTTGATGCACTTTTCTTTTTTTCTAAATTTTGATTTGAAATGATCGTTTGGATGGAGATATAAGTTTTTTGATTTAAGTTAAAATTGGATGCTACATTACCAAATTCAATAATAAAAATCAAAAAAGGGGTATTCATAAATATATTTAAGTTTACATCTTTCTCACAGTATATTTACTTACAGTCGGACTATTTCAGCTCAGTTGATTTATCATTTTTACCTCATTGCTTTTCCAGTCCGACCTTACAAAAGTAAGGACATGTAAAATTAGTCACAATCAAAAGGAAAGGAGCAAATAGTGCTGCTGTTGATGGATGATGGATGTGTACGTACGTATACCCATAATGAAGTTAATGCTCTTCAGCTATGTACTCACCATTCATTCATTCCCTCCTTCTTTCAATTACATCCGTTTACAGACGCAACCTGTCTTTGACGATGATATATGGTGATTTCTCTTTTCTTTTGAAGTCATGCTTTCAGCTTATGCGAGAATCAACACTTGTACATGAAGTACTTGATTCTTGCCAAGCCGAATCAGGAATTTTGGAGTGAATTCGTGAAATTTAGAGAATCTGGGAGGTGACGGTGATGCAGTATCTATATATGCCATGTAATGCGGTTGCCCTTTTCCTCCATTTTCCCTTTTATTTTACCTTAAACTTTAAGCCATTCATTCGAGATATCCGATTTCTGATACCGTTTTCAGATTTTAGTCCATTATGATGAATCTGATCTTTGTAAAAAGATAAGGTGTATAGGCTGTGTAGGGTGGCTAGACTGTATTCACCAGCCACGCAAATTACCATTACGAAAACAACCGTGGATAAAGAGCCAATCAAGATTACTTAAAAAAAGGACTGTTTGAAAGGATTAACATACTTCATTTACCTTTTTTATATGCCGAGTGTCCAAATTACAACTCAAAGAGAATGAGCCTTCTTAGTGTATTTTATAAAAAAATACGCACACAGAAGCCCGGAGCGCAAAACGGCAAGAAACAGAAAAGGAAACACATTAGGGAATAATTAAAAAAGAAGAAAAATAAAGATACAAAGTTACGATTGATACAGTGACTTTAAAAAATCTTATTTGCCTGTAGCAGCTTTCATACTGTCTTTCGAAACAGTACTGTATATGTAAGACAAGTATAAAGGCGGAAAGAATAATTTATCACAGTTGGTAGCAGCTCAGGTTGGGCTGAGATCAATTGGTAGCTGGCACTACACATAATTCTCATATCGACTATCCTTCAATAATTCCAACTTGCATCATGCCACACTTATTGGCTACGTATTTGGGGGTTAATTTACACCAGTGAGACTAGCACCATTCTTGACTGCCTTCGATGGTGTGACAGTGCAGTGCAGTGGAGTGGTTTGCGGGTCTTCCCATGCGGGTTGCTGAGCCACCTACTGCTTGATTTGGTGGAATACCCTCTGCCCATATTTCCATAGCACAGCGAGCACGAATATACCCGTCTCACTTGCAGCAAGCTATTCAAACATAGATAGATGACTACTGCAGATGCAATTAAGTAACATGCCATCTCGACACCCAAAACCAACACGGTAAAGCCAGCCCACAAACCACAAACCACGCATCGGGCACCGGGGAAAGCGAGTAACCGCCTGCGCCACGCAACGAGAATCACGAAAACTTGAGAAACATGTTTTTCTGGAGACGCAGCCTTTGAATCTGCAACGGAAGACCCGATTTGCAATCGTATCTATCATTATTCCCTTTGTCATCTCCAAATCTTTTACAATATCCCACCATCTTACCTAAGTTTACTCAAAGTTCTATTTAACAATCGTACCTTTTCAAGTTACCGCGATTTTTCAAAAAAAAACATAAAAACACACACACCAATTTGCTATTTTTTTTATAAGCTAGCTGATGCTACCTTATTTTCGCATATTCGTTTGATCAAGATTTATAGCGGGTACAATACTTCATATCAAACAGCACCATATTGAGATCAATTCCTTATGACTAAAAAGAGGGAACCTCCTCAGAAGTCCACTACGGTAACAAGGCTGAAAAACCAGTCTAATGGTTCCTCGGATTCTACATTGCCTTCTAAAAAGTTGCCAAAGACACCATCGAACAAGCAGGATGCAATCAGATCAGAGATATCGAGCATTCAGAACAATTTGGCCTCAACATTCAATAATTTGACCTACCATCAACAACAACAGATACCGATCCAACTGATGACCAATGCTATCCAGCCATCGGCACAATCACCACTTCAGCAGATTGGGATCTCCGAATTACAGAAAGATCGATTGGATCAGATCAACAATTATGCAGTGGAATTCTTACGCAAGGAACAGAAGAACAGCAATACTAAAAACAGAAAAAACAATAATGGTTTATTTCAGGCCAGTGGATTTAATTCCGATCATTCTTCTATCCCTTCGTTTGTCCCTGTTCCAGGATATCCAATAATACCATCAGGTTACGTACCCGTGATGATGTCCCCAGAAGGGTTCTTAGTTCCGATGCAGTTCTCACCCACTATACTGAATGGTATCAATAGTCCAGGATTCACGCCGGTGCCCAATTTTGAAACCGGCAGATTGAACGCGGACGCTCCATCACTACCGGGTACGCCGACGCATAGTAATAACAGCAACAAGAGATCAACTACACAGCAAAGGTTGGTTGAAGCTTCTGGTTTGACATCCCCACTACCAACGCGGCATCATCGTCGTCGCCGTCGCCATAGCGTTACTTCTAATAATAACGATACTGATACCAAGGAACCACTGACACAGTTGGCTGCTACACTTCCACCTCCTGACGATGAATCGCTGGGATCTCTTTTACATAAGAGGAGGTTAAATCAGGAAAGTACGTCATACTCAGCAATTAAGGAATCGAAAAGAATAAAACTACTAGATTGCAACGATCGGTTGGCCGCACTACGTTTATGTTTGATATCCGAAGATGCATTCAGAAGAAACCAATTGGAAAACCCACAGCCTATACAATGCTTGCCTTTGCTGCAGACGTATAAAGCCGTTGATGATCAAGAGGAAATGGATACTAGATACTTTAGAATAAGAAGCTATTTGGTAGATAGATACAATGGCCTAACAGACGAGAGTTTCATTGAAGATCCTTATCATGAATCCAACAGAGAGGCGGACGTCATCTTGCAAGGTAGGGAGAAAGATATGATGGAATATAGAGATTACAATCTATTAAGATTGGAACTTTATCGTCAGTATAGAAGAGAGCAATTGTTGAAAGGTTATTTGAATGGAGTTTCTGAAATATATAGTTCTATCTGCATCGACTATACAACGCGGTTACTGAAGTACAAGAAATTTTTACAACAACAGAAGATGATTTTGGAAGCGGACAAACTGAATTTATACGACGTCAGAACCAACAAATCTGAAAAGTTATGGAGATCGATACTATCTGATTTACGTCATGAGACTTACAATACCAGCAAGAAGCCACTTCGCAATAGGATGAACAAAACAGATCCTGTCGACGCAACTGCAATTAAGAGCAAAAGTTACACCACGACAGGGAGTATAAGCAATTCGGATACGGATTCCAACGGCCAACAAATAACGGCTTCTAAAACAGATAAAATTTCCTCTGTGAAGAAAGCCGCAGCATCTTTGGTAGTGGAGGCTAACAACAACATTCGTAGAGCGTCATCGAGGATTAAGCAATTGAACAATAACAACCTTTCAATAAGAAACAATAGTAGAATTGCGACATCCAGAGAACAGTTGTTGAATGAACTATCACCAATATTAACAACAGAAGAATTTTTGACTTTGACAAGTGACAGTTCTAAAACTTACGAAAACCATATCTTGCACAACAGCAATCCGTTGATATCCAGCCAAAGTGACATCTTGGAAACGCTCGAGCATTTCCAAGTCTCCGGGTGTTCAGATAGTTTCAGCAAAAAGAGCTCCATTTCACTAATGACTATGGATCCTAACTCATCAGCAAGGTCGAGACGTGCAATGCTTTCCAATAGAAGAAGAGGAGCAACATCAGTGACGGCAGCCAATGGATCAAACAGGTCAGGAGGACTGTCTATTCTGGGTGCTACGAGTGGAGATGGAGGTTCTGGAAGTGATGGGATAGCAGGTAGATTCTTTATTCAAGGATCCACAAACTCTGGGGAACGAATTAATACTGGGAACGGATCAGGTGATGGTAATGCCGGTGGTACTGGTATCACCACAAGCGGGGTTGCCGGTGCCAATGCAATGGGAGGAGGCAGAGTCGATCTCAACATGGAGGATGCCAATTTAACGACGAAGTTGGTGAAGAATTACAAGGTGCCAACAGGGTTGGATAACGACGAGATCGAAGAAGATCTGCAGCTGTTGCGCAGGAGATGAGCGTGTGGAGTATATATCAAGTACATAGGAAATAAACAAACAAATAAAACAAATAAAACAAATAAAGCAAGAAAACGAGAAAAAAGAAGGGTTAGCCAAATAGATATAGAAAGAAGGGTAGCAGCACCAGCACTGCAGAAGAAGAAGCGAGAGAGACTGCTACGGCCGAGGTCTCCATGAGGGTTACCCGCCCAACAATGTTGCACAGCCCAGGAATGTGGCAACAGACAAAGAAAGCACGGCAGTTACCCGGCCGCGACCCCCAAAACCGCACATTTTCTGTCGCCCAAAATTTGCTGTCTTTTTTTTTTTTCCGCACTGAAAATTTTTTTTGCACGCGCGCAGTTTGTCGCCGCCGCCGCCGCCGCCGCCGTCGTTCAGCCAACGTTGAGCTGAGGGCCTCCTGCTCAGCAAGCAGGCTCCACCCTCGCATGCAACCCTCCTTCCTCCATCATCCACCAGCTATTTGTATCTTTTCTGAACAGCTTTTCTTGTTTTTGTGTTTTCAGAATCTTTTTCCTTTTGTTTTCAGCTTTTTTTTTCCTTCCACCACAACTTTCAACTAATCCTAGTATTAAATATAGACAATATGAGTGAAGAAGAAGTATGTATCCTCTTAATGACTCTTTGCAACCAGGTTCTTCTCCCCAGATACCAAGTTTTTCCTGTCATCGTGATCACCATCCTTAGCATTTGACCCTTGGGCCTAGCACCTTACTCTAGGTTTCAAGCTTTTTTCTAGATCCAATGTTTCTCTTGCCGTCTGAAATACCACGTATCGAAAGAACTCTTGAAAATTGTGCGTCTAAGTGGTGGCATTTTTCACTGCCTTCACGTTGCAGATTGGATTGTAGCTTACATGGTGAACTTCCATTAGTTCAAATTTCAATTTCTCGTGATCTCATTTGATAATTTTATTTTCCCTGAAATTTTTAAAAGTGGATAATAATTTCTTTGATGTCAATACTTTTAAACTGCATCTAAAGTTGTTCCTTTTCTTGTGCTAAAGAAGTTGTAACCACTTGTTACCAAGGTGATGATGACGTTTTGACAGATGTCGAGGATCCTTCATTTTTTTTTTGTTTTTCCTTTCTCCCAAAGCCCGAACCTGCGTTTAACGTCTTTGTATAAAATGTTCATTGATACTAACATACTTTTTTTACCTTTTTATTATAGCACACCTTCGAGACCGCTGATGCTGGTTCCTCCTTAACCTACCCAATGCAATGTTCTGCTTTGAGAAAGAACGGTTTCGTTGTTATCAAGTCTAGACCATGTAAGATTGTCGATATGTCTACTTCTAAGACTGGTAAGCACGGTCATGCTAAGGTCCACTTAGTCGCCATTGACATCTTCACCCAAAAGAAGTTGGAAGATTTGTCTCCATCCACCCACAACATGGAAGTTCCATTCGTCACTAGAACTGAATACCAATTATTAGATATCGATGATGGTTACTTAAACTTGATGACCAACGACGGTGACACCAAGGATGATGTTAAGGCTCCAGAAGGTGAAATGGGTGACAAGTTACAAGCTGACTTTGAAGAAGGTAAGGATTTGTTGGTTACCATCATCTCCGCCATGGGTGAAGAAGCTTGTGTTTCTTACAAGGAAGCCCCAAAGGGTAACTAAGCGTGTTGAATTAAGTTAATTTATTAGAGTTGTGTTGAAAAAGAAGGAAGGTTACAATCAAGGATTTTCTTTGTTTTTTTTTTGAAATGGTTATAACTATTTTAGATTGAGGTTTTTCTCCTTTTTGATAATCGAATCACTTTGAAAGAAGGAAACAAAAAAGAAACCTTTGATTTATTTAATAGTTATGTTTGTTTTCACTCAATGTATGTTATTTTGTTCCCCTTTTTTCTTTTAAAGTATTCGTATTATTTTTTAACCTCGTTTTTTTCATTTATAGTTTGTTAATTCTTTTTTGTCAGCTTTTCTTTTTGATATATATTCTCTACTTAGCTAGTCTTGATTTTCTCGATGCATTTACTCTTCATCTTATCTTTATTATTAGAGGTACTCTTGTATGTTTCTTTTAATTTTTTGGTCATCACCCCAAGTTGAAGGAATAAATCATGTAGTAATCGCTCCTTTAGTTTTGAAGTGGTTTGATGTTTTCACCCTTCTTGATTTTACAGTGCAAAATTTTATTTGTTAGTTTTCTACTAATTAATCTTTTACAATACATTTCAATTGATAATATTGAAAAACAAAATAGTTGCGAATGGCGTATCAACGGCTAGCGTACCGGTTATAAATTGAATAGAAACTCAATCCAATCGATCTATATAGTCTAACCTATCCAAAATGAGTTCTTTACTAGTTTCCTGAAACTCCCCAGCCAAAAACAATTCATCCAACACATGATAAATCTTATAAAAATTAAAGATGATATCTAACTCACAAACATTGTTAAAATATGAATCCAAAACCTCAACGAACAAATGGATGATCTCAAGGTAACTCAATTCGTTGTCCTGCGAATCGAGACAAACAATGAAAAATAATCCATTGTATCGACGATATACCAATTTTTTGTTGTCAAAATTTACAAAATTGGAATGCTTTTGATGATCTCTGCTTGATATTAGCTTATGAACTTTACGGATCGTTAGTTTCTTTTGCGTATCCGATATGCCGTTGTACCATTTAGAAATACGTAACTTCCCCTGTCTGTTTAACGCAATGAGGAATTGAATGGTCATTTTTTGTCTATGTTTCTTCGATTCTTGTATTATTTATCAATGATATAGATTAGCAGGGTGTTGGAAGAGCAATAGAGTTATTGGTGTTGATCTTTAGTCCTTCTGCGATATGCTCGTGCTTCAGAAATGCACGCCGTGTTTCCAACTGACACCACCGTTTGGGTTTACATCAGATGTGATATAATCATCAGATGTGCGGCACTCAACCAGACACAAAAAAATTGTCGGAGAGAAGAAGCAAAAAAAAAAAAAAATTTTGAGAACAAAGGAAAAAAAAAGTTGCAGACAAGGGAACTTTAAGGTAAAGAGAGAGAGAGAGATTCCCAAAAAAAAAACCCGAGAAAAGCAATACTTTATCATTCACTGAAGTAATTCACCATCATCGAGAAATCTGTCTATCAAGCATTGCTGTAATTTACACAACAGTCTCACTTACTCCGTTCGATAGCCTCCAATTTTGCCGTTTCATACTCCTCGCTTCCGAAACCCAAGTTTAGCCCCTGGAACCACATCGTGATTTACATATATATCAATTAGAATCAAAAGCAAAGTTTCAGTGTTTTTTTTTTCGTCAAGCTAGTGTGTCGGATTTAAATTGACAGGCCTCACATTTCATAATATACTATTATCTTGTTAGACCGACAGTTATTTTTTACTCTTGTTATATATAAACTTCCCACAGTTCTAACCGTTGCTTCTCATTTCTCACGCGCCTTGAATTGACACGCATAATTTTTATTTTATTTTTTATTGTTTTAGAACAGCTTGATAAGAATAATATTCTCTCTAGAAGTGCCTTAATACCACCGCTCAGAAATCAAGCATAGACTTTTATTTTGATGTTTTCTACTGAGACTGATCTGAACAACAGCAGCAGCAACAAGTCTACCTCAAGCAACAACCTATTGTCGCCTTTCATCGACAGACTATTGACTAACCCGCTTGCCTTTCAACCAGCGCGCCATCCCGATAAGGTCACCATCAGACCTTCAAGTTACATCACTTTCCAAAGCTCCCGAAAGAAGGATTCAAAGGCTACAATTGATATAGATAACCCAGATCAATCTACCACACAAGACAAAGATAAGAACGAAGAGAAAAAGTTAGTAATGAGACCGAAATCTATGGCCGAGGCCGTGGCTCTCTACACAGGCAAGAAATATCTATCGAAGAAGGAAAAAAAAGAACTTGAACCTAAACCTACGAGTAAGAAATCTCCAACTTTGCCAAATTCATCGATTGAATCCAAGTTGAGCTCCGATAGTGATACCGTTTTATCAGATCATGAGTATCTTGGTGTTGGATTCAATGCTCCTTCTTCTGTTACAAGAGAGACCACAAAAGAATTGGATGAAATTGACAACGATGATTACGATTCAGATGGAGATGGGGAATCAGACGAAGATTTCCAAACTGCTGAAGAAGAATCTGATGAGTTAGATACTGACGAAGAAAATTCAGACGATGATCAACTTGAGATGAGCGAAGAGCCCGAGGCTCCAGGACAACTCAGAAAGGATTTGAAGCAAGATCTGATGACAACTGATGACCAAGATGAAGATGATGATGACGAAGAAGATGATGAAAAGCCCGAAACGCATTCACCTGATGCTAATGCTACCATTGATGGACAGTCTAAGGACAAAGAAACTCCTCCTACTTCTCCCGATGACGATTTAGATTTGATTCAAGGCTCCTTGGTGAAGACCAAATATGATGATAGTGAATTTTATGATATGGACGAACTTTATGATGATAGAGGATCGAATGGTTCAACCAGAATTTACAAATCATGGAGGGAGTTCAAGAATAGAAAGGGCCCTGTTGGGCTATTGAATCATGGTGTTACATGCTACATGAATTCAGCAGTGCAAGCTATGTGTCACATTCCAGCTTTGCTACATTACTTGGTTGATATTCATAATGACAAGACTAATTCCATTGTTCCTGCCAATTCTGTTTCAAAAGCGTTAGCTGATACCGTCTCTAAGATGTATCAGTTGGATAACAAAAGTGATAGAAAGGTGTTGCATATAAATCCGAAACGTTTGATTAGCAGATTAGCTGACATCAACTGTATGATGAGTGAATGGCAACAAGAGGATTCTCATGAGTATTTTATGTCTTTGATGTCTCGCTTGCAAGAAGATAGCACCCCAAAAGGTGTCAAACTTAACGAAAGTATTGTTTACGATATTTTTGGAGGGCTCTTAAGCCAGACTGTGACGTGCAAGAATTGTGGCCACATTTCGTCTACTCATCAGGAATTTTATGATTTATCGTTAGGGTTGGATAATCACAAAAAGAGAAATAGCAGTATAATCGATCCCCAACAATTATTCGAGTTGAAGAACAAGATTGAAGCTGCCAAATCAAGTAAGTTGGATTCCAAGCAGCAATTGTCAGAATTTTTGAAACAAAAGATTCTGCAAGCTCAAGAGGTTAGAAGAAGTAGATCTCAAACACCAGAAGTTGAAGATACACAGACAACATCACAAGAGAAGTCTCCAACACCTTTAGATTCACAACAACAACCGTCGTCACAGAATCAATCAGCGCAACAACAGCAGCCACCGCAACCCCAAGTACAACAACAGCAATACGAACCCACTCAAATATCAAGTACCAAGTACTCCATTGAGAACTCGTTAAGAGACTTCTTTTCTCCAGAGTTACTAAAAGCCGACAAGAAGGAGAAGTCAGGCTATGTGTGCGAAAATTGTAAAAAGACTACAAATGCAATCAAGATTTCCACCATTGAACGTGCACCAGAGACTCTAGCCATCCATTTGAAGAGATTCAGATTTAATGGTTCTGCATCTATGAAATTGAAAACCAATGTTTCATACCCAGATACGTTAGATATCACTGAGTTTACAACTACAATGGATAAGCCAACAAAATACAAATTATCATCAGTGATAGTTCACCAGGGCCGTTCTGTTTCATCCGGACATTATATTGTACACTGCAAACAACCAGATGGATCATGGGCCAGTTATGATGACGAATACATTAACAAGATCAAACCTAGAGAAGCTTTAAGTGACGAGAGTGCATATGTTTTGATCTATAACAGATTGACACATAGATCCGTGCCAACTTCTACTGGTTCTGCACCAATCACTACCAAAGTGGAGAATTCCAAGAAGAGAAATGCCGATACTCATCGTGAAGGTAAGAAGAATAAAAAGTTTAAGAAAGGTAATCGTAGTTAATTTGTGTTTTTATTTTGTGCTTTTTCATTTTTCATTTTTTGTTTTCTTTTCTTTATTTTTCTTTCTTATTGCATTTGTATACTAGATTTAATCTTTTGTTTTCAATGTTTTTTTTGTATCCTTGATTTATTGTTTTATTTTGGTTCATGTTTATCATTCATTTTGTTTTTCATATATCTAATTTTGTAGCTTGTTTTCACCTTGAAGAATCCTGCATCAGCTCATGCACAATGCTCTGATTTTGTTTCGTATTTTTCTCAATATAACTCTTACAGATTCAAAAAATTAAAAACACTACCGTTAATAGATTATCTATGTAATTATATATATATACAAGCAAGTCCGCATTAATCTCTACTGTATAGAGCGTATCAATTTCATTCAACAACCTTGATCCCTAAACAGGTAGCTGTGGAAATGACACTCTTACAAATTTCAACCAACGGAATATCAGCATGGACATTATCCATCTTCTTAACTTTTGCAATCTCATATATGTGTTTAAGAGAAATTTCAGCAGCCGGAGTCTTGCTCATCTTACCTTTACCTAAGATATCACTACCTTTCTCCAAGCCAGCCACTTGTTTCAATAACCAGGAAGTGGATGGTGATTTGACATCAAAACTGAACGTTCTGTCCGGTCTCACGATGATCTTCGTTGGGATCGGTGTGCCTGGTTGGTAATGTGCTGTTCTTGCGTTAAACTCTTTGCAAAAGTCTATAGCTTTCACACCTTTAGAACCAAGAGCTGGACCAACTGGTGGGGTAGGTGCTGCCTGGCCAGCAGCCACCACGATCTTGATTGGAATGTTTTTCAATTGTGCAGACATGTTTGTTGTCGGCGTATCCTTTCAAAATGCGTTCAGTGAAAAAATCAAAAATAAGGAGTTTCCATCCATAACCCTACTCTAATTTTTTAAAACTTGGTGAAAAAAAAAACAGGCCGAGAAGAAGACAAGATCGAGAGAAGGCATGAAGCGCTCAATGATAGCCGGTGTACGGATGCAATGGCATATTTTTGATCAATCGATCTCTCTTCAAATTGATATAATTCGGTTGTCCTTTACATTAAGGTTCTCTTTATTGGACTCGAGATTTAGGAGTCGGACTACTACAGCACCAGTTCAATTTCAAAAGAGGGGAACCAAGTAGATCCCCTTATTGAATTACAAATAAAAAATTAACACACATAGTACAAAGAGTATAAAACTATCAAATATCTTAAACACCAGAACGGCTTGAATAATCAAATGAGAACAACCACAAAAGATTGTGGAGTTATATATGTATCTAATAATAATACTCATCAAAAAGAAAAAATATATACATACATATATATATATATTAATTGCAATTTCTATTTCGTTTTTGTCTTTTTAAACTTTTCGGGAGATAATAGATCTATTCTTGTAAAGTGACAAAGTTAGCAGGGAACAACTTTCTAACGCCGTTCAAAGTACCTAACCACCAGTCTTCATCGACTTTTTCCACATCGGCTATCAAATCACCTTCTTTGAAACTCAACTCATTGTCCTCACTAGCATCGTAATCGTACTCTGCAACGGCAGTTGGGCCAGATGGAGCTTCCTCTTCCTTGGCTGGTTCTTCCTTCGCAGCAGGTGCAGCAGGAGATGTTTCAGAAGCATCTTCTTTTAAGGAGACATAGGAAGCAGGGAACAAACCAGAGTCACCAGAAGCGTTAACACCGAACCACCAGTCTTCATCGATAAACTTAATACTGACAATGAGTTCACCTTCCGAGAATGAAATCTCGTTATCCTCATCCTTTTCATAGTCATATTCGGCGATTGCTACTATGTTCGTGGTTTCTGGTTCAGATTCCTTCACAGGTTCCGATTCAGCAACAGGGGCGGCTGGAACAGGTCTTGCGGCCGTTGGTAGGGATGGAGGAGCAGCAGCGGCAACGGCAGCAGCAGGAGCAGAATCTTCATTATCATTCCATTCTTCCTCTTCTTCTTCAGGCTCAGAATCCTCTTTGAACTTGGAGATTGCAGAAGGAGTAGTTTGAGTATTTCTAACTGGTGGAGGTGGGAACGAAGTAGCAGGCTTAACTTCTGCTTCTTCTTCTTCAGGTTCTGAATCTTCTTTGAACTTGGAGATTGCTGCAGCAGTAGTGTGTGCACTTCTGATTGGTGGAGGTGGGAATGAAGCACGTTCCTCTTCTTCTTCTTCTTGAACTTTCAAGGCTTCGAATTTAGATTTCACATCATCGACATGCACCTCTTCTTCTGGTTCTTGAGATTCCGAAGAAGCGGAGTTGACTGGGGTCTCATCCTTAGGAACATCAGTGAATTTTCCTTTCTTTTCAGCCCAGATTTGTGCAGGAGTCTTACCATGGTCAGCACCAAAGTTTCTAGATAAACCACCAACTAGATGAGAATCGTCCTTTTTAGGTAGCGCACCGAAAACAGGAGCCTTTGCACCAAACGTAGGTTGAACAACAGATTCCTTGTACTTAGAACCAACAGTGTTGGCCACTTTAGGCTTTGGTAATGAGGAAAGTCTTCCATCGCCAGAACCTGAAGTGTTTAACGAAACGTAGGTGCCCATCTTCTCCTTGAATGATGTGGTGACTGGAGGTTCAGGAGAGGAGTCATTAATAGACTTAGTAACAGGATTAGAACCAGTGGTATCTGATTTACCTTTTCTCAAGGATTCAATATCAACAGTAGTTTTTTTGTAAGCGGAAGGTAGAGTCTTCAAAGGCTCTTCATTCCAATCTCTTTCCTTAATTTCTTCTTCGCCATTCCAATCGTCTTCGTCTGATTTAGAGGCAAATGAAGACTTTGAAGCTGGTTTCGGAGCCGGCTTTAGAGCTGGCTTTGAAGATGGTGCCACTGGTTTGACGATAGATGGAGAGGTAGAAGCAGGTTTTGGAGTTGGCTTGAATCCACCACTAGATGGCTTAGGGGCGCTCAGTGATTGGATGGAGTATCTTGCACCAGAAGCATTGCTGACTGTTTTCAATAGATCGTCAACATCCAAGTCATCACTATCCCTAGCAGTAACTTGAACGTGGTAATGTAGAGTCTTACCAACCTCTGCAACGTTACCAGCGTAGGAGACTTTTGATTTTAATGGGGCGGAATCCGGACACCAACCTAACAGGATCAATTTTTTGACGTCGGAACCAAACGGAGAAACACTGATGACACCGAATTGAACTGATCCTTCTTCGAATTCGGTAACGAAATCGTTGATGTCTCCGGTACCCGTGGCAGTTGGCTTCAATGCCGAATCCTTCAGTGTGGTGAAGACAGCATAGGTCAATTCACCGGAGACGACCTGGTCGTAGGTGGCCTTGATCTCCTTGGCGTACGTAGATAGGTTTAATCTTTCCATTGCAGAGTGTGTATGCGTGGATGTATAGTAGAGTAATAGAGAATTGTGAGAGCAATCGCACCTTTTCGAACCAAGAACGAACCCTTTAAATCCACCGTCCACCCCAGCAGGGCACCCACCACCACCCATGACCAAAAACAACACACAGAAACTGCTGGCGTTGCAACTCGCCGAAAACGGGGGAAAAACAAGGCGCAGACAGACCAACCGCCGCGTCGATCGGCTGAGACCACACAGCCTCGTTTGATTCTTGATAATGACTACGTCGATCGACGCCATTGCTCCGCCCCACATTTTTTGGAGCGGCCATCTCTTGGTGCTATTTTTACATGGCATATATATAAGGCACACTTGGCCACCATGGATTTCTGGCTTTCTTATCGGACCCTTTTCTGGGCTCGGTGAGTTATTGTGGTTCTCGCTGCCTTTTTATTATTATTCTTAGATCATTGATTAGAATGGCTTATACTTCATCTCTCAGTACAGACCAACAACAAATACATATCAACGATGGATCAAGATTGATTGACCCTCTGCAAGATCTTCAACCACCAAAACTGACGTTCGGCTTACAAACCGAGTCGATAAACAATGATGCTGCATCCGATATGTTTTCTGCAATTCTCGATCCGAGCGAGGAGGCCCACGTTGAGAAGCTTTTCAGGGATGGGTTTCAGCCCATCCAAAAGAGAAAGTCTGTTTTTCAAAATTTCATAGACAACATTTGGAGAAATGGAAATGCTTGGCTCAAGATCTATTTGATAAACTCTCTTTCATCGGCTGTTATCATTTTGGGTCTTGAATGTACCATTTTTGCGGTCTATGTACAACATATATATGATATGTTTGAGGCTAGTGGTGAGTATGACAAGCCTAGGGCTGTTGTTACATATTTGGCCTTGTACATCTACGCGGAGATTTACCAAGTGATATTTGCACTGGTCGCTTTAAATACAAGAAATATGTTTCATTTGTTTTCTTCTGTTCTATTTCTAATTGCAATGGCAGTCTATTCAGGCATACAGTTGATAGAACTTGAAGATACCTTAATGTCCTTTTCTGATTTTTCAGTGAGTGCTATCAAGGGATTAAGTATCACCATTACAGCTTATTCGTGTGTCACTTGTGTGGTGCAAATGTTGGTGTGTAAGATGCTATTCAAAGAGTTTAAGAGAGCAACGGGAGAAAAGATTGGTAACAATTCCAAGTTAATTCAAGCAAACATGCTGTTCAATTTGCATAGAGATTGCATCATATTGGCATATTTCTTCTTCCCTGCTTTCACAATTCAGTTTATTGTGATTCTTATAGACAAAACACAGCTTGAATTTGCTATCACTGTTGCTGCATTGGCCATCACATTTGGGTTGTTGATTTTAGCAGACTATGCTGCAACCAGGGAATTACTTGCTTGGATGATCGTCACCATCATCTGCTACTTCGCAGGGATTGCATATCTTGTATATAAATTGTACAGGCTAGTGACAAGATACTATCACTTTTCTGGAAGAAGATCGTTAATTGCTTTCGATGTGTTCACTTTGTTCCTAATTATTGTCTTGATTATAATTTCGATTCTGGTGACAAGAAATTTCGGAAGAGGATTGAAAGCAATCTACAAATCCAATTATACCTTCGGATCTAAATCTAAAACTTCAGATGACTCCGATTCAGAGGTTATGGCATTGAATCGCGAGGATGATCCTGTGGTTTATCCATTGAGAGTAAATCTTGATTTTTGAATAAAAGCTAGTACGCAGCATTCTTTGTCAGGCTTTTGGTTTCTTTGTATTTTTTCCCTTCATCACGTTTATTTCCTATCCGATTAATTTTAATAATATATTCGTTCATGACTTTCAAAGATATTACTACCTATATACTGTAGATGTACTAAATGAGACCCGTCGTTTTGCGTTTTCTGAATTCTGTGCAACGCGGGCGGTGGAGCGACGCGTCTCTCGATAGCGTGAATCGCATATATCACTTAAAAGATTCTGAGTCTCTCAAACACTCCTCCACTGTCACTATTATATATCATTCTACAAGGATGCAATATAGCAATAGTCCATTCTAAAGTAAGTGTAATCAGAGTATGCCTGCAACAAAGATGACATCTGACAAGCTCATTAGAAATGAATCATTTGAACCGTCTCACTACCAGTACGATGACTTGTACTCTCTCCCTGCAACTACACGAAAATATTCCAATCAGTTCAACTCGATCTACACAACAAGAGTCCGGAAATTGAAATCTCGTGTACTCAAGATGGCCAATCAAAAGTGGGCAAATGAGACCATTAACGATGAAAAAGTCACCTACGTTAACAAGATTCTAGATGTGCATAATCTCAAGCCAAGTTACATCATTGGTACAATCTTTGTCGATATGAAATACAAACCCAATATTCTAGTCGACGTCAGTGAGAACTTATATGAGGTGGCCCCTGTGCCTGATCTAACTAAGATGAGCAAATTTGATAAATTAAGGGTGGAATCGTACTCTGATCCTGAACACGATCAACTTATGTTGGAAGATGAATCTGGACGTATTGTGCTAGATGGAGAGTTGCTAGATAAGATCGTTTTAGTCACAGGTGCTATTGTAGGATTGCTAGGAATGGAGGTCAAATCGGGCATTTTCACTGTGGTTGATATCGTGTATCCCGAAATTGCCAAACAAATTGAGAGGCCAATTTCTCATACTCGTGGAATGGGAAACAAGATCATGTTGATCTCAGGTTTAAATTTCAGTGACGAGACGAATTTTGGACCTCTGGAGCTATTGAGAGAGTACCTTATGGGTGAACTTGCCAATAGTGATCAGGATTTACAGTTTTTAAAATCAATTTCTAGGGTGATCATTGCAGGAAACTCGATTAACACGTCGTCCATAGTTCCAAAAAAAGTTTCTGAAAAGAACAAGTATGCCGAGTCCAACAAATCTAATTACGATGTTGAGCTACTTACTGCGCTAGATTCATTTATAAATGACCTTTTACAAACTGTTCAAGTGACTATCATGCCAGGTGAGACTGATCCAAGTGAGGTGAGTTTTCCAAAACAACAGTTACATAAGTCTTTCTTCCAAAAATCCTCTCATTCCAACCGTTTTTTGAGAACGACAAATCCACACTGGTTTGAAGTTGATGGGGTGCGTATCCTCGGAACATCAGGTGAAAATATCAACGATTTGTTCAAATACATGATCCCTAACATAGCAATCCCGCTAAGCGAGACCCCTTCAGATACTCCAACACCACCAGCGTCAGAACCTTTAACTTCAAAAGTGAGAAATGAAGTGGTGTACGAGTCTCGCTTGAAGCTTTTAGAGTCCACGATTCACTGGCAGAACATTTTGCCAACTGCTCCAGACACTCTATGGTGCTACCCCTACGAGAAGAATGACCCCTTCACGTTAGACGAGACCCCACACGTTTACTTTGTTGGTTGCCAACCCAGTTTCGAAACTTCATTGATGAATTTACATAGAAAAGATGGTGAAGTTGTTAAAGTTCGGGTGGTTGCCGTCCCGGAGTTTAGTGAGACGGGTGAGGTTGTTTTGGTCGATACTGATACGCTGGATTGCACCCCTCTTAGTATATCTTGCTAAATATTTATTTGTAGTCTATGTACAGAAAGAAATCAAATTTAATACTTACATCCAAAAAGCTCATTCTATTTCTTTTAGTTTTATTGTTGTTCGACTGCTTCACTCGATTCTAGGAATAGGTGCCTTTTCACCCTTCACAAACGCACTGTTTCTACCGTATGTTAAATCTTTCTCAATACCGACCCACGTTATAGATCTTCTGTCCTCTCTGACTTTCAGTCTATCTAAGAGTATATTCGAATAACTAGGGATCACCGGTTGCAATAAAATCAAAATGGACCGCAAACTATCCAAAGAACTGAAAATAATCAGATCCTGTTTTAATTGAACCAACTCATTCTCGGCATCCGTATTTTCGCTCTTTGGTTTCAAAGTCCAAGGAACTTGCTTATCAAACATCCCATTGATCATCGGACCAGCATTCCAAATGGTCTGTAAAGCTTTGTGCATTTGGAAGTCTTTGAAGTGGTTATCAACATTGGAGTGTAGTTCGTTAATGACCTTATAGATCGATTGCAATTCGTTTTTGAATTCAGCATCGTTGAGCTCATCTAGTAAGTCAGACACGCTTTTAGTTTCTAAACGGGATAAAGCTCTGGTGATATCAAAGTTTTTGGAGAGGCATCTAACTAACAGATTTCCAAACTTTCCTATAAACTCGTTTCTTAAACTTGCCAATGGATCTTCTCCAAAGTCACCATCAGAGTCCAAAACAGAATACTTCATAAGAAATAGTCTTAACGCATCGGCATCATACTTGGCAACAAGGTCAACCGGATCAACAACATTACCACGACTCTTGCTCATCTTGCGTCCACTCATTAACCAGTGACCGTGGACTATCACCCTTTCTGGGACTTGTAATCCTGCAGCGATCAAAAATGATGGCCAATGAACACAGTGGAATTTAGTTATGTCTTTACCAATGAGATGGTTCATGCGTGGTAATTCATCTGGCGAGGAATGTGGGTATCCGACTGATGTTAGATAGTTCACCAATGCGTCAAACCACACATAGATTCTTTGAGAAGCATCACCTGGAACGGGTAAACCCCATTGCAATCTCCAAGATGGCCTAGACACGCTCAAATCGGTCAACTTGTTTGTCTTCAAATCGTTGAGAATGGCCGTATAATACGATTTTGGTTGTACAAATTCGGGATTTGATTCCAATAAGTTGATTAAGGTGTCTTGGAATGAGCTCAGTTTGAAAAAATAATTTTCTTCTTTCTCGAATGATACATCAGATCCAGATTCAATTGCGACCATTTTGAATTCACCAGTTTTTGAATCCTTTTCATTACTCTTGGTGATCTCAGATTCAGAGTAAAAGGCCTCATCTGACACCGAGTACCAACCAGAATGTTCTCCCTTGTAGATATATCCTTTATCCCAAACAGTTTTCCAGAAGGTCTCAACGGCAACAGCATGATCTGGATCAGTAGTTCTTATGAATCGATCATATTCAATATTCCCTAGGAGAGCTAAATGCTTGAACTTGTCAGCCAACTCGTCACAGAACGGTTTAGGTTCTCTAGCAGCTTTCAAGGCTGCATTCTGCACTTTAAGACCATGTTCGTCTGTTCCTGTTGTAAAGAAAGTGTTTTCTTGGTTTAGCTTGTTCCAACGGTTGTGCACGTCGGCTAGTGTCATCGAATAAAAGTGGCCCAGGTGAGGTTGTGCATTGACATAGAATATGGGTGTTGTTATATATTTTGTGAATTTAGAGATCTGAGGTGGTCTGATTTTGACCACCGTTGAAGATTTCAACGAAGCTGACATGAGGATATTTTGTTTGGTTTCAAAGCAGGTTGAAGCATAGTGATTCATTTGCGGTTGAAATAAAACACTGTTCGAGGATTTATTTAAACGTGCGGATAAACATTTGGTGTGGTGGAAACATGAGACAGATACTGAATTGTAAGATCAAACTACTCTGCTTGGAAAATACGCCCTTGAATCACACAAATGTCGTCAAAATTTACATTACGACTTTCACATTATTAAAAAGATGACATTAACATAGAATTTATATATACAGGTAGGTAGCTTTAACAATAACCATTAAGATAAGTGCTCGCTAGCGACATCATAATGAATTAAATAAATATATTTCAGAAAACTCGTGATCATTGACCTATTTTGGATGAACTAAGGCAAGTAATAGCCATTTCACCATGAAAAGATAAGTGTCACCACAAACTCGAAATCCCAAACAGTCTTCAAATTATCTACTGATCTCTTCTTGGAAAGCTAACTTTTTGGAGTGTCTATCAAACATATTAGCAAAGTCAGCAATACCTAGCTTAGCTGGATCACCTTCCATAACTGTCTTGTCTTTAAAAGTGACTTGTACTGTTGGTTCCTTCTTGGATTGGCTGTTTAACAACTCGAAGTCTATGGCGCAGATACCTCTCAACGATGGAGGAATTTGAGAAAGGAACACTCTGGCAGATTTAGCTTCTGGTCCAAAGGGATTGAATCTAACTACCACTTTGGTGAAGTATTTTGTGATCATGGCTGTTGTTCGATCGACCTATATGATTAACACCTGCCGGTTCCTACTTAATTCCAAACTCCTTAGATGTTTCCATGCTTCTTAAACTGTCCACTCAAATTTTTTCGGTGTCGCTTGAGGTTTGTTTGCACGCATTCGAGATCTGGCAGACCTCAAAGTGGGACTCATCGCTCTTCAAATTTCTATGCAATACAAAATTAATAGAGATTGAAGAATATTTTAACGAATTTTCAGCTCCGTTTATCTCGATCACAAACAGTTGTCAATAGATATAGATTGAAACAAAGAATCAATGAGATTAATTGTGTCTGCTATTGCGATTTGCCAGTTGTTCTCTTGGACTTACGCTCAGAACCAACGAAAGGGCAGCTTCTACACATCTAACAAGAATATCTACGAGCTCAATCCTTCGAACTTCGACGAAGTAATCTTAAACACCAACCATACCTCTGTTGTTGAGTTTTATGCTCCATGGTGTGGTTATTGTCTACAGTTTGAAAATGAATTTAAGAAGGCTAGCAAGGCTGCCTCCGATTTTGTCCAATTTGGTGCCGTTAACTGCGATGAAGCCAGTAACAAACAACTCTGTGCACAATATCGTATTGAAGGATTTCCTAGCATTTTAGTTTTCAGACCACCAAAAGTGAATTTAAAAGACTCTGCTAAGGGCAAATCCAAAAAGGCCCAGCATTCTACTGAGGTGTACAAAGGTGAACGTAAAGCCGGTCCTTTGGTTGAATTTCTTAAAGGTAGAGTGAAAAATTATACTAAGAAGATCTCTCTATCTAAAGTGGAGCAGTGGTTAAATCCCGTTGATAAAACTAGAATTTTGTTAATCACTGAAAAATCAGCACTATCTCCGATCTACAAGAGCTTGTCGATCGATTTCTTAGAAAACGCAGAATTGGGCTACATTTCTATCACCGCAGACCAAGTTGAAGAAAGATTGAGAGATGTTATTCCAAATTTACCTGAAACTTTGAAGTTGCCAGTCCTTTTAGGAGTTGATAAAAATAGTAAAGAAGTGATATATCATAACCAAGATTCAATGTCCAAGGAAAGCTTATCTAAGTTTATTAGTCAGTTGGCGGAACCACTAGAAGGCGAGTCCAGTAAGAAAGGTCGTATTTTGAAAGGTGTCAGAACCGGAACCTACAAGAGTACGAAAGATTATGTAAAGAAAAACAAGAAGACTAAGAAAGAGAAAAGTGCCCCAATCAGAGATGAGTTATGATGGCAGTCAGACAATTTTGTGGTTGTTTCTGTATTTTTCCCTTTCTTTGAGCCTTTCAACTTGTTGTGTATAGATCTCGATTAAAAGTTAATGTTTTCTATGTATATTGAACTGATCGTTAAATTAACCGTGCGGTGTGGGACGCGTATTCGACGCGTCGGTGTATCTTTGCCTCACTTATCTGGGGTGACCTTTTTTTTCCAGCACTCCGCAGAAGAGATCATGATTACTCACGATAAGTTCCTTCTGGTGGCACCAATCGGTCTTCTGAAACACAGTAGGTGATTTATATAATTTAAGATGGTCTTGTGTCCAATATGTTCAAAAGAGATCGATCTTGATTTCATCAATAAGCACCTTGATACATGTATGTTGTCGGGATCTGGTCCCAATAGCCAGAGCCAAGGTCAAATCCACGTGCTAACTCCATCTCCTGATAAGATAAATGACAACGATATAGATAACCACGGCACAACATTTTCATCTCCTACCACTTCAAAAAATGCCTTGAACTCGTTACTTACTGGTAACTTGAAGAAGAAGCCAAGCACCATTCAGCATACTAGATCACACGTCTCATTGGATCAATCACAGCCTGAGAATAATATAAAGAGAAGAGCGAGCCAGATTGTAACGGTCTCTGATGATGAAGACCAGAAACCACAAAATAAGAATCCTAAATTAAGTCAAGTATCGATTACCGAATCTGAAAAGCAGTCTGAGATGGAGACATCTAAAAGATTGGAAGATGAGATCCGTCAGCTCAAACTTCAATCTCGCCTTCCATTGGCCGAACGACTACGGCCTACTACACTCAAAGATTACATCGGACAAGAGCACTTGGTAGGTAAAGGTGGAATTCTTCGAGGATTCATTGAGCATGATCGGATTCCGTCCTTGATTCTTTGGGGATTCCCAGGAACAGGGAAGACGACGCTAGCTAGAATCATTTCTCACAGTACAAAATCACGTTTTGTGGAACTAAGTGCCACGGCAAACGGTATTCAAGATTGCAAAAGGGTTTTCGAAGAAGCGAAGAATGAACTCAAGTTGACAAAGAGAAGAACAATTGTGTTTGTTGATGAAATCCATCGGTTCAACAAATCCCAACAGGATATTTTTCTCCCCCATGTTGAGAAAGGAAGTATCATTTTGATTGGTGCAACAACAGAAAACCCTTCATTCCAGTTGAACTCCGCTTTGTTGTCTCGTTGTAGAGTGTTTGTATTGAAAAAATTAGAAGTTGAAGCCTTACGCAAGATCATTAACAAGGCTTGGATGGCAATCAATCGAACGCGGAAGCTCGTTTTAAACAAACCGATTCTAAGGTTGGCAAAAGGGGCGGTGGAGTATTTGTGTGACATAGCGGATGGTGATTCAAGAAGCGCGTTGAATTTGCTTGAATTGGTAGATTCTCATTACATAACAAACGATGATAACGACAACAAAGAAAGCCCGATACCTAAAAACAATGCAAACATTGAAGTCACGGCAGAAGAATTGCGCTCAATCTTGAAGAGGACTCACATGGTCTACGATAGAGTTGGAGATGCTCACTACGATACTATATCTGCCTTCCACAAGTCCGTTAGGGGTAATGATCCTGATGCTGCAATGTATTATTTGGCAAGAATGTTAAAAGGTGGAGAAAGTCCGTTGTATATTGCACGTCGTATGATACGTATAGCTTCTGAAGATGTGGGTGTTTTGGATGATACATGCCTACCGTTTGCCGTTGCCGCATACCAAGCAGTTCAGTTTGTAGGTATGCCTGAAGCAGATTTGGCATTAGCTCATTGTGCTGTGAAGCTTGCTCGTGCTCCCAAATCGGTTGAAATCTATAGAGCTTGGGGTGAATTGAACAGCAAGTTGGATAACGAGCCTGGTTTTGCAGCTGCTCCGATTCCAATGCACTTGAGAAATGCACCTACTAAACTGATGAATGAGTTGGGATATGCTGAAAATTACAAGTATCCACCTAACTTTAAAGACGGTAAAGTGAAGCAAGAATATTTCCCTACAGGATGGCATGGTATGAAGCTTTTGAATGGGAAGCATCTTGGGGATGTGATTGACCCGGATTTATATAAATAAGCTAGAGACGTATAATATTTGTACACCTTAAGATATATTCGCAGATTACTTTAACATCTTTAGATTGTGGATTTATCTCGGTAACTTGAGTTCTAAAACCAGACGAACTGTCCAATCCCGAGCGTCGTGTATTCAAACGTAATTAATGCACCCCATATGCAGTTTCCCTGACGACTTTCAAGGCGATACAGAGTGGATGTGCGGCTTCCAACAAATCACTGAGCAACGAAAAGTCGTTTCGTGTAAAGAAATGCATCAAGATGATAAACTGAACGGTGTCTCTCATTTGCCTTTGAGCTTTTCAGAATCAATTGAATTTTGAAAGCACAATAATCAATTGTAAATATATTCATTTCATTTTCTTGAGTTGTTGTACAAACATTAGGAATACTTCATCTTGCTTAGATTACTCGGAGTAGCATCGCAGTATGGAAGAGTTGTCGACCAAAAGGGAAAAACACGAGTCACGAGCGCTGTCAGCCGCAGCCCGGCCTGGAAAATAGTCAAATTGATTGATGATATGATCAAAATAGACAATCTAATCCGGTTTTGGTGCATGCATTCCCCACTTGTTTCAAACACTTTTTTTTATCGGGCATTACTAGTTCTTCCAATCTTTTTGCTTCTGGTTTTCGGTTTGTCGATTGATGGCTTTATTATTTATGGGGATTAAGTAGACAAACAAACATTCTGTAGCTTTGTGTTTGACGTTAAGACCTCTATATCGCTAGTGGAAAGTCTGCGATTAATAATCTCATGCAGGTAGATCTTAGTTTGAGGTCAAGAGTCTATTAACAGTCGTGTCAACAAGAAAAGCTTCCATGATATCTATAGTAAAGTTTACTTACAAACAAGATCATTATTAGCTTTGTAAAGCATCACGACTTGTAACTCATTCTTACAATGGCGTTATCAACCATCTCAACTGAAGTTTTTGATTATATAGGTCGTTTTAGATTGCAGGGGTAGTAGTAGGCGCAGTTTCCGGCTTCCCAACAAGCACCGTCATGTTGTAAATCTTCGGGTGAGGGGGAGGGGTGAATCTAAAGAGTATAGATAACACAAGAATTAAAAATACGGTGGTCGTACCTATACTTTAAAGCTTTACGGGGTGGTACTACTAAATTGTAGCGCTGGCATCATGCTAAAGATCGAGGAATTTCCATTCATGAAGGCCCGACAAGCTTAAAATGAAAAAAACTGCATGTATGTATTAAAACATCCTGTACGTCAAGGGTTGAATAATAAGGTTATTCGTCTCTGTTCCACGATTATTTGTTGCAGAGGCGTCAACCGCGTAGCACGAGTCAAACTATGAGTGCCCGAGATCGAGGGAAAGACGGCAAATCACTGGACGGTGATCTTTTATTTGCAAAAATAAAAAGAACGATTCTGGTCAACTATAGTGTCAACAGAGCTCATCAACCCAAAATTAAACGGTGCACTCTAACAATAAGAATAGCCCCTGTGGTATGCAAGGACTCGTGGTTCAATTTAAAACTCTGATTGATTGAGGCTTTGATGAACCGGCCAATTGAGCAGTTATATATATAACTGCACGTCTTGAAAGCTAAAGAGAAAACACGCTCCCTCGCTCTCGGTCCAAAATACAAACAAAGAAACATAAACATTTTCAGGTGCGACACGTGAAAAAAACGCGATGTACCGCGACTCGTGCGGCTCGAAGCGTGAGTTGCCCTGACATCTTTGAGCTTGGTAGCTCCTTTCATTCTGGTTAGACATCGTGTTATAAAACTAACTCGTTTGCCACGAATTTCCCTGGTTCATTCGGTTTCGAAAAAAGAGAGCTTCTTCATTTAGTTTGCTTACTTTATATCAGTTCTGTGTATTACTTTTTGTTCCGTTTTTCACGTTAATACTTGTAAGTGTTACTCTCTTCAAGATAGCTTATTCCAATTAGGTATACTAATCGAAATATCATTAAATCCAGCAGATTGCTTTTAGAAAAATCAATTAAACCAATTAGAAAAAACCAATAAAAAACCAACTTAGTTCCCTGTTTGTGCATTATCTTTCTTTTTTGAGTTCTATTCACTCGTCCATTCCTTTAACTAAGATTTTGCAACTTCGATTCTAATCAACCAGTCACTCCTTTATTTTATTTTATCAGTTGAATATAGATCGTTTGAAAAAAGAAAATATTTGTCAAAACATTTTTAACCCAATAAACTCAATTAATCACAGTTACAGAATATCGAACCAATCAAACACATAACAACATGAGATTCTCCACAGTTCTTTTATCCTCGGTGCTGTTTTCGTCAGCAATGGCCATTCCAGTGCCCCAAATGTTCAACTTTGCCAAGAGATACGACAATTCTTCCGTTCCAATGACAACTTACGTTACTGTTTCTGAAGGCCTAACGACCACTGTAACTGAGCCATGTTCGTTGTGCACTGCATCTTCCTCTCCATTGACGTCGTCAAGCGTCCTTGCTTCAAGCTACAGTTCGTCGCCAGATTTATATAGTTCTGCACCTGAATATACCATTTACACCACGATTATCAATGGTGTCACAGTCACTGTTTCGGAGTTGTGCTCAACTTCGGAAACATTGAGCACATCATCTATCCCTGCTGCCACCACCACTTCTTCTTCTAATTTGTTGACTTCGATTGCTTCCAGTTCCTCATACTCCTCAAGTGACTATACCACGTACCTTACTGTCATTGAAGGTGTTACAGTTACAGTCACCGAGTTATGTTCGACATCTGCCGTTTCAACTGAAGATGATTTGGTTACGTCAACCTATGTTTCTAATGGTGAAGAATTGACAACCACCTATACTCAAACCTCAACTGTCTTCATCACTATGACAAGATCAACTTCAGTTCCTGAGACTACTACTTCTCCAAATCAAGGTAATGCTGCCACCACAACTGCAGCTACTGCTGTTACAACTGCCGTTACTAATGACAACGGAGGACAAAAAGGTGTTGTCGTCACTTCCGGCACTGTTGCTACCGTTGCTACCGTCGCTACTGTCACTACTGCAGCCACCCCAAACACGTCGTCACCAGCTGCTGCTCCAACTACATCTCCAGCCACAGTGACGGTCACTGCAACTGAAACTGAAACCGTGACTGAAGCAGGTTGTGGCACAAGTTCAGTTCAGACTGGTTCCACAACTACAAAGACTGTGACAGCAACAGCAACTTACACGGTTCCAATTACTGCCACTATTCCAGTCACCGATGGCTCTGGTTCGACTATCACGGTGGTTACAACCTCTACTGAGATTGTGACTACATTGTATTCAACTGGTGTCACAACGTATGTTGATCCGGATACTACCGTTACCACGTATCTGACGAATACCTATCTGAGTACCACATACCCAACATATTCAACATACTCCCCTAGTAATGGCACATTTACTTACTCCAATTCTTCTGCTGAATACGTGAGTACTGCATCTGATGAAGACAGTCCGCTAGCAAAGAGGGGATTCTGGAATTTATTCTGATAAGCCTTATATTTCATGAATCATTGATATCATTTTAATGTCTTCTCTCTCTTTTGTTTGCTTTTTTTTAAGTTTTTTGCTGCTGTCTCATTTTCTTTATTCGTAACAATTTGGCTTTGTTACCTTTTATTTTTATTTTTTTCAACTTTGCTTGGCTCTACTTACTTTCTGTCTCTTTTTTCTTGTTCCTGGATCTCAGAGTCTGCAAAGATCAATCATTATCAATGTCTTATATAGTTGACTATTTTATTAATTGCTATACAGCTACATTAGCGTAAGCTTTATCTTTGACAGAATTATATTTCATGAATTGAGGGAGCAGAGCTCCAGCTGAATTTTTGTTATTCCTTTTTATTGAATGGTTAAGGCGGAAAAGGGAATTTGAGGTGATTTTTTGCACCTAATTGCCTCATCCCTTTCATACTTGTGTTTTTGTTTTTGTTTTTTTGCTTTCACCATTTTTTGTTTGTGATTTTTCCCCTTATTCTTTGTGGATTTAGTTTTACGCTTTGGTTAAAATAATTTATATTACCTTTATTTGAAGGTTTTTGTTTCAAGTAACCTTCTAGTCGGTGGCCGGTGGATTCATGTTAATTTATGTGGATCACCCCTCCGGTCTTTTGCAAGAACTAAAGCTTCATGTGGTCGGCAGTTAGCGATTTCCTTCCGGCACTCCACTCTTTGTTAGTGGATGCCTCTTTAAAAATTTGCAGAATCTCTGATTTGGTATTTTATGACTGCGTGTCATCTGGTCCATAAGGCTTGCATTCGAGGACATGAATGGGAAAGCGATAGTGTCGATAGACAAGAAACAAGTCTGACAAAAGGGGGCAGGTAAATTGTATAATGTAACTGCTTAGTAATAGTTGATTGAACGATATTCGGCCCTGGGTAATAATAAAAAAAATAATACGCAGAGAGCGAGCAGGAGACTCGATTTACCAATTCGATTGATAGGATTGGTCAGTCACATTCTTCTGATTTAGGTGAACCGAGTTCGCTACCCTGTTACAGTCCATTAATAGCTGTTAAATAGAAAAACGATACTGGAGAACAAATATGAGTTCAACTGAGCAACCGAAATGCCCTGTTGATGTCGAAACGAGAGATGCATGGCTAGCGAAAGCTCGCCAATCCACTGTTCCAAAAGATGTGGTAACCGAGCGCAAAAGGGAGCAGCAGATGCTTCGGGACTTAGAAATCAAGAACCAAGAAACTAAAAATTCATGGACAAGTTGGCGTTCTTCGATTGCGGGGCTTCTTTGGGCTACTCCTTCGGAGTTTAGAGGTACGTTGAAGAATAACGCAAGTGCATGTCCCGTTAATCATCAACAAGCAAAGAAGGTGCCACCACATCCAGTTCCAAATGGTGTCACGGGGGACGATGCAACCTGTCCTGTGGATCACAGCGCGAGAGAGACATGGGCTACTAAGATGGGTGCCTCAACACCACAACCAAGAAAAACAACAACGAGGGCACCAGAAGCTATAGAGATTGGAGAATGTTCTTCAGATTCTTTGGATTCCGGAAGTAGCTCGCAAGAACCAATGTTTGCGAGTAACATTGATTTACCTGAAGACAGAGAAATTTCGTCTATTCCAAGAACAGGTGCGGAATCTAATTGGATTTATCCTTCACAGAAGCAGTTTTTCAATGCTATGTTGCGTAAGTCGTGGAACCCAGAAACAGAAGATATGAAGACCATAGTGCCCTTACATAACCTTGTCAACGAGAGGGCATGGGGCTATATATTGATGTGGGAAAATAATAAGGGGGGGGAAGCTTGTGGTGGTGTGAAATTGACGTCGTTCAAAGGGGATTCTAAGAAAATCACTCCAAGAGCTTGGATGGGACATTATATCTTTGGTAAGGACTTACCATTTGATCGTCATGATTGGGTGGTTGACCGTTGTGGTGTTAGAGTGGATTACGTTATTGATTTCTATTCCAAGATTCCTGGGGAAGATGACGTTAAGAATAATGGGGGTAGACCTACCTTCTACTTGGATGTGAGACCTAAGTTGAATAGTTTTGAAGGTTGTAAACTGAGGGTGATGAAGGCATTTGGATTTTAATGTCAGTGTTTGAGGAGGTTTTACATTGACAATTACATTTAGATATTCTACAGATTTTTTATTTTTACGTCTTCCTTTTTATTATCATTTTCCTTTCCTCTCTTTGGTCGTTGAAAGATACCCGATTCTTGTATTTAGAAATGAGTTTAGATCTTATATTAAACATTTTAATTCGAAGATAAAACCACACAGATATAATGGATAAATATGTACAAATATAAGTTAAAACCTCAGCAATCCACCATTGAAGTCTAGAAGTGCAGTGCAGTTCAGTTCAGCCCCCTGCATCAAACATCATAACATATAACAAATTAAGGATAAAAATAACAAGAGAGTAATAATAACGATCATTATTTAATTAAGGCATTCTAGCGGTCAAACTACCCGATTTTCCAACGGATTGCATACTTTCACCAACCTTGACGTTAGCTTCGAAATATTTAGAAACGCATCTATCAATACACAAACTTTCGGCTTTTGTTAAGTCACCATCTTGATAAGTTGTTTCCTTATTTAGGAAACATTTGTTGTGGCAAGAATCCACCAATTGGTTGAACATGGTGGTAACCATGTCCAACTCGCTTTCAGCAGCTTGAATTTTTTGCTCCGAGGTTAACTTTGGAGTCGATCCGCCCAATCCTAAGAATGACATGTTTCAAATATGTGTATATAGAGATATGTATGTATGACAAAAAGTGGGGAAGTTCACAAAAGCAGACTGTAAGCCTATCACATAATGTACTATAGTGATAAAAGAACGAGTGAGCGGGGGGTATATAGAACCACGGGTCAGCAGTGTATCCCAGGTGTTGTTGCTGTCCATACCGGGTTCGATGGCTGATGGAAGAGTGTAGAGTGTAGAGTGAGTTGCGCCCGTGAGGAGGATCGAGGGAGCGATGAAAAGATTTCGTGGGTCGTGTGCCTACCAGAGAGAGACGGAGAAAGGTGTGTAAAAAAAGCCGACGCTATCATTGCCAGTCGATCGACGCAGTGACAGCAAGCATTGAGCAGTTTACGTAACATGTCAGGAGAACTGAGAAGCCCATCGACGCAAGAATCGACGCCCAGCAACGACGTATCAGCATCAGCATGATGACATCAGCAATGAGCAAAGGGCATGCAGCCGGAGTGACGACACAGAGCGATGGGGGGGGAATTAAAACTCAATCATGGCTGGAACAAATTACACCCGCTGGCGGGGCGACGATCGATGTGGGGTTCTCACTTCTCACTTCGATCCCAGGCTGCACATTTTGCAGTTTTGTGGTCAGCCGTCTGTTTTTGTTTTGGCGTGGGTTGTGGGACGTTTATTTGGTTCCCCTCAATTGCTCCCTCTCCATCGGCCGTGTATAAATACCCCCCTTTTGACTCACTCTTGAGATTGGCTTTCTTGCTGCTTAATCTCTGTCTGAATCCCATCTTTTTAATTTGCCATTGCACCCAATCGATTGTTTAAGGTTGCCTTCCGTATCTTTTTTCAACCCCACCGGTGATCGCTGTCCATTACGCTACGATGATTTCCAGACAATTGTTAACAAACTCCGCATCCAGATCTTTCAGATCCCTCAATGCCCCACTAGCTGCCCGCTCTATAAGATTGTTTAGTCAGGTGGATTACTCCGTGTACAAGGGCCAACAGGAGAAGTTTGACGAAATTAACAGATTGAAAGACTACAGACATTATAACAGATCCAAAAATATTAAATGGTATGTCCTGTTTTTCGCTGTCGGTGCTTCTCTATCCTACAACTATTCGGCTCACGAAATTGTCGACAAGTTTCTGACTTCAAAGCTACCTCAAGATGCTTTTGAAAAGGCAGTCTACATACAGAAGTTGGAAGATGACCTTTTCAAGCTTCCAATTGTCAAGTCTTTGGAATCCAACTCTCAATTTACTCAATCCAGATCTTGGGACTCGCTGAATAAGATTTCCGATCTTCCAAATTCATCTGAATCTGAAACGATCCATCAAACTTTGACCGAACCGGGCTCCATTGCCATCCCTCCTTTAACATTCCATAACGATGAGACGAACGAATCCATCACCGTTGTTCATCTAGGAAAGAGACTGTCCGGTTATCCATTCTTGGTTCACGGAGGTATGCTAAGTCTTGTCATTGATGAGGTGTTCAAGAACGACACGGCTCTTGGTTTAAAATCTGTGGATGCAAATGCAATCCATACGGAAGATTTAACTTTGAATTACAAGATGCCAACTTTAGTCGATAACTTTGTTGTTTTGAAAAGCAAGTGGTACCAATTAAACGAAAACGATGTTCAAGTTAAAGGCTCCTTACAAACGCCTAGCGGTAGAACTTTAGTAAAGGCCACTGCATTACTGAAGGTTGATGGGCAAAAAAAAAACTTCATTTTTCATGGCTTGACTAATGAAGAAAGCGCTCAATCCAAAGGTAAAAAAGGTTGGTTTTGGTTTTAGTTTGTTTTGATTACGATTGATTGTTTTTTTTATTATTTTTCATGCTCCTTTTTTTTTTGTTAATGTCGTTCGCAAACTTCTAAGATTACATTCAACTCTTCGCTTTTATTTTTCATGTGTGCTCTCATATTGTTTTATTTCCATCCAATGATTGATGTTTGATACATTTTCTGCAGTGTGTTTTTTTCTTTCTGTTTTTGTTTTTATGCTGCTTTTTATCATTGTCCCTTTTTTTATGAACTTTATTATACTTGTGTTTTTGAAGAACCAGGCATATTTTTTTCTCAAATTAGTCTCTATTTATTCTTCACTTTTATTCCCTCATGGTTTTGCCCATCTATGCTTTTATTTATTGGCATTGAGCCCCAACAATATATCCATTTTTTAAATTACATTGAAAAGAAACAGAACAAAAAACGAAAAGTAAAATTCGGAATTTTTAAACTTGGCTACTGTAAACTTTATCTCCGATTAAAATATAGTGAAGAATCTCATCATGTGCTTCCAACGCTAGTTGCTCAGCATCTATTAATTGTTCCTCCAACCCAACTCCAACCAAAATCATCCCACGTTCTTGATCATCTTCATCTTCATCTTTCAACCCAACTGAATCTTCCCCGTGTACTTCTCTGTACCGTTTAATGAAATCGTCATAGAATCCAACCCCATGACCGAGTCTCCCTCCGGCGGGTGTGAATGCAACTCCGGGAACGATCAACAGGTCCAATTTCTCCCCTGTCTGTAATAGATCGTTCTTCGGTAATTTTAAATTCGAACTCGTTTCTCCCTCCTCTTCTCCATATTCAAATTCCGGCTCGCGGATCCCGTAGGCTCCTCTAGGTTGTAAGTCTTTGACGATGTTGAAGTGAGGAAGGTTCAAGAAGTGTAGTGATGATTTTTGACCTTGGAATCGAGGCATGTCTTGAAATTTCTTCAACGGCGTGATTCGAGGCAAATAAATTTGCTTTCCATCCTCAAAACACTTTTGAATTAGTTCGTCAGTGGGGAGTTCACCTGAGTCCATATTCATATAAAGTCCAACACTGTTGGCTTTCTTGTATGCTGGTAAATCAACTAAGGATTTCAAAATGGACCGAGTTTGTGATTGTAGTTTGTTTTGTGGAATCATTCCAAGTTTCGATTTTATACTTTTGCGTAAAAGACTCTTTAGCTGTTTGTTATTGTTCATTTCTGAGGTTTTGTAATTCATAATTTTGGGAAGTCAATTTATTTTCTTGAAGCTATTACTTTTAATAGATTCAAAGATGCTTGTCTTCCTTTTTTCAGCCGCCAAATTTGTAAATTGTGGAGAAACAATTTTAATTTAAGCGGTTATGATATAGAGTCCGGCCAACTGACCTCATTACATAATCAATTTTAAAAAGCTAGAACTCCGTGCACCAGTTATTTAATAAATTTGCATATATGCATGCACTATTACTTTTATACTAATTGTTACGATATCAATTAGACCACCAGTTCTCCGTGGTCGTACTAGTTTTCGAATCGCAATCGTAGACTAAATTAATAAGTAAATCGATATCCTTTCTATCTAGTCTTCAACTAGAAAAAGGCTATATATATATGATAATAATAATAGTTTACATATGCAATATTCCCTAGTTGGCTCTCTCTCTCTCATTTCTCAATTTCTGATTGGCTCAATTCTATCATTATAGTCATCATACACGTAATCATAAATTACCTAAGGTCATGAGTAATCATCTGTATTCTGATTAATGCAGTTAGGTGCAATTTGGTGTTGTAATGGTTTTCTAGGTATTATGAAACAGGACATACATAGTTATATAGAAAGAGTGTAGAGAGGCATCGGACTATCGGATTATTATTGGTCATTACTCTAGATCTCAAGGATTATCATTTCATACCTGACATAAGGGGTTGTATTGTTAAATATTAAGTAACTTGAGGGTAAAAATAGAGCGAGCTACAACAGGTTAAAAACCGAACTATAATCTATAGAGCTAAGTTCTAGATTCACTAAAAGTTATTGATATTTAAAAATGTTACAACCGGAGGATATGGAAGGTGTCCAATCTGAAGAATTTATCAGTGAAGAAATTGCACGAGATTTAAGTGAGTTCAGTTTAAGTGTCCAGTTTAAGTGTCAACTTTGCTGGCCCAGTCAATTCAGATGTTAATATTTACTTTTTATTTCGAAGCCAACATAAAGAGTTCGAGACATATAAAACGAAGTATGTTGACAAATAGATTGGATAGTGCTTTCAGATGTCTTGTAAATTCAAGGAACTACACTCCGACGAAGTGAGTACTTTTCTCGGATCTCTTGAAAATGGAATGCAGGATAGGAAGGAGTACAAGATCTTCACAAACTTGTTTAAAGACATCTGCTGGCACTATCAGGTTATAAGTGCCAACCACGATGTGTTTTAAACCGATCCAAAGGCCATTGAAATAATAATGTCAAACAAGTGGAAGAACTTGTATGACCAGGAGGCTGATAGGAAAATATTTCGTTTTTCACCAGCGCTGTTACCAAATCTTATTGAAGAAATGGATTCTGCAGTCAAATATACTATCTTGAAGCATTTCGATGATAATTGCAAGTCGGATTTACGTCGTTCGAAGACTCCTATGGAGAATACTCGTTCCTTGGTTAATTATATACTTGAAAAACTCTTCAGAAGCAAATGCAGCCACGGTGACTCATTTCGATAGAATTATGAGCCCTATATATCCAAATGCTACGGGTTTACTGACGCCGCATTTGCTTCTGAGGAATTGTCAAGTAAGCAGGGAAAAGGGTTGATGTTGTTGCAGACCTCGAGGGGGCTCTGAACCATAGCGATCTGGCGTGCATTGGTTAAGTGTGTTTGTTGTTGTGGGTAGTGATGTTTGGGACATCCATTGGTGTACAATTTATTCATCATTTATGGGGGTCGCTATCTCGTTTCTGGTAATCGCTATACTTAGAGTATAACATAATGTATATGAATTAGTTGTATTTTTCTTTCGTGGCACCTTATCAAAACTGTGCTTCCTGGTGAATAGAGTTCGACTTTAACTGCATCATTAAATTAATAAACTGTAGCAGGTCTAATAGACGTCCGACATAGTATGAGTGATCTGCACTCGTCTTTGCTGTTAGAATTCCCTACACTCCTTGGTTGTATCTGGTATAGTGAAATTCTCTAACAGTACCACATGTAGATAAGTTTCAAAGTAATTAAACTGAGAAACACTTGGCAATGGAACCGTAGTTTTCATTTAGCTGTTCATATATATATATATATATACTAGATTTCTGTATATTGTATTTGCTTTGTTGTCGTTTTCTTCTGTATCTGTTTTTGCAAGACTTCGATATTTGCTTGCTGTGCTTAGAATCTCTTCGAACTAAACAAAAGCTTCGATCTAGAAGGGTTACTGTTTTAGGGAACTGCGAGTGGGGGGAGGGAAGGATTTTAGACACAGCCTTGTCCATTCAGTACACATGTGAGATTGGCTGCGTAGCCTCCACAACGTTAGAACTTGCTTCATATGGACCCTCCAATTGTATTGGGTTAAAGCAGCAAGTCATTCCGCAAAGAGATTTAGTGGGTGGGACTATGTAGGGAACAATCGGTATGCAAATTAAAAGTACTAAATACCCGGGGACAAGTGTGCAAAATAGCTTTGCGTCGAAATTCTTCATAATTTTTCAACTGTTAAAGCACTTTTATTAGGAGATTTTCTATTTTCTATTTGAATTTTGAATTTTGAAAGAAGAATCTTTAGTAGCTTGCATCTCAGTCAACTGGACATAATTGTAAATTACCGTATTACCATATGAGGTCATTGAGCAAGCTACAAGTGTTCGTAGAATCGAGAAATTGATTGACAAAATTTACTAATAATTACTTGGTTCCCCTTCTTCCCCTGTTAGAATTACTTTCTCAACAATAGGTATAAGAATCTACTGGCTATTGTTGCAAGATATAAAGGGATATACGTATGATATAAATGGAAAGCATCGGAGATGGTCTAGCCACAACGAAGATATAGTTTTTAGTATTATTATATATTATATAAGAAAATCCAAGAGGACAAAACAAAATTAAAGAAATATAGTATATAGAACACGAAAAACCCGCATTCATATGTTAAGTGATTGAAGCAAAACAATCAATTATCAACAGACAGAACAATACAGCGACAACCGTTATGGTCCACTGCCCAACTAATTTTTTGGTTGTCCACGAGTTAATGAAAAGCAAATTTTTGCAGGAAAAACTGTGCAGGCAATTTATGCCGAATACGGTATATTATATGTATATATATGTATGTGCGAACGTTCTCTTAGAAACCTTAACTGTTCTATTGGAACACCGATTCACCAATTAATTGCAATCAATTGCGAGTAACCCAAAACCATCTTCTACGTTGAAACTTAATTAAAATTCTTTGTTGAAGAACAACCAATAAAACAGTGGCTTGCTGTTTTTCATTATCTTCTTATACTTGCAGCTGTTGCCACTGAAAGAATTATGTGAACGGCAATGAATGCTTCTTAACCGCAGTTGAAAAAGCTTTATTACTGATGGCGGTGATTTAGTAATATGTTGTGCATAGAGGGGCCATGCAATTACATTACGGAGTGCTTATTCTATATAATCTATCTCGACGACTTGCTCTACTAAAACTGATGCAATTCAATTATCATAGCGTACTTAATGAGAGTGGAGCGGAGTGGAGTTGAAAAATTTATGATGTGTTGTTGTCTCGTGAGATTTGGTGGATCAATGCTGAATCTGTATAGTGTTGTGTGAAAAATAATAGAACTGTACGAATGCATTATATAAATACACAATACCACAGACAACTGAGATCGACTGCGGATGTGATTGGATGCCTGCGAGTGGGAGACAGTGGCGGTGCTGGATTGTATTATCGCTGCGTGTTTGCATACAGTGGAGTGGCGGTGCATCTTTGCTTCACCCAAATGGGCAAATTGGATGCGTCTGATGATAGTAATTGGATGTGTGGCGATGCTCGACTAATATATGTAGGTCCATGTATATGTATAGGGAAAGTTGTCGAGACTGCTCAGATTTTAACTTTCTTTCCAGGTAGGATGTGCAGTAATAAGAAGAATATTTACGAAGGGTTTGTTTACCTTGAGCAGCTTTGTGTTTCTATGTATGCCTTGTGCCTATTGTAGAAACAGCCAGTAAGCTAGCTGGTAGATGGAGAACCGGGTGGATGCAGCCTGTAGCTGTTCTGTTCTGTTCTGTTCAGATCCCGGTTCGGGAGCCCAGTATCGATCCATCTCCGCAACGCAACTACGCGGAATTGGAGTTTGAACGGAGCCTGGCCAGCTCGCCGTGTGTGGTGGGTGAGAAATATATAGAAGGGGATCGAGCCAGTCGGCGGAAGAGCCACCGGGGAGTACCTGGGCGTAGGGGCAGGTGTCTCGCGTGAGGGCTTAGCCAGCTAGCTATATATATAGGTAGAAGAGAAGAGAAGAGAGGACAGAGCGGGCCGGCATGCGAGACAATAGAAAGGAGAGAGAGAGAGATCCAGAGTCTAGACCGGCGGGCCTGTGCTGTGCTGTGCTGTGCTGTGCTGTGCTGTGCTGTGCTGCTCGCCGCGACACCATGGAGATTCGCTCGGCCGACCCGCAGCCCGCAGCCCGCAGCCCGCAACCGCAACCGCGGCGGGAATCGCAGGCAAATCGCAGGCAAATAGCGAGCCCGCGAGGCAAAACTGGCAGACAGGACGTGCGCACACCAAGAAAATAGCTGCAAAATTGGAGATCGGGTTTCCTAATAGCTAAAAAAATATATTAAAATTGTTATTATATTTTCTTTGATAGTCGTTTTTTTTCCTTTTTCACTGCATTGTTAGCCGTTGGATGGTTGAGATCAAATTCCCTCCCTCTTATATCTATTGGATTCCCTCTTGCTCCACCACCACCATAAGGTCTTTTAATTAATTGGATCCTGTTTATTTTATTTTATTTTATTTTATATTAAATTAAATTATTTTATCCCATTTGTATTATACATTCTTAATTTTCACTACCACTTCCATCTCATTTCCAAATTTTCCCATCTTACCCTTTCTTATACATCGGTTCCTCAACAAGACTGAATAAATCATTATTGTTCTTCTTTCTTCAATCTACATTTGTTCAACTTTTCCCTCCTTCCTTGATTCGGATATTAAAACATTTAATGATAAATCAATTTCATATTTGCAACGAACATATCGATAGATTGAATTAGTTCGCAATTTTTTTTTTGTCTTCTTGTATTCCCTTTTTGGCAATCCTTACAACAACATACTATCATGACAACTGTGAAAAGGTCCTTGTCTTCTAAGATAAAATCAACTTTCAACAGGACTAAAAAAATACTGAAATCTCCTTCTTCAGATTTTTCAACTCCCTTGGATAGTCCAGATATTCTAGATTCAAACTCTTTTAGTTTTTCACTCACTTCCGATCATCAACGTTCTATATTGAAAAAGAGACAATCAAATTCTAGTTTCAATCACAGTCCTAAATCATCTATATCTTCTTCACGTTCAACCCAGTTTTCTTTCAAGAAGTATGATGTTGTTGATGATGATTGTGATGAGTATGGTATCAACTCAGAAGAAGAAGTAGAGCAAGATTCCAAAGTCGATGAAGCCTACTACAAAAACGAAGATACTCATTCAGGGTATCTAACCAGAAGCAACAGCAAAAAATTACAGCACACCAAATCAAGAGCTGCCAGTGTGGGAAGCAATTCGAACAATATAAGGAACGTGAAAACTATTTCAATTGGTTCTAAGAGATCTCAAGAGATTAAAAGAAACGAAGTTGTTTTACTCCCATTGAATCCAACCGATGAAAATGTGCCTCCTTGTACAACTGAAGAGTTGACACCAATCATTCCAATCACTTACAGCGATTTACAACAGACTATGATCATGAACAACGGTGGTGGTAATGATATTGGTGCCATCACTTCAACTTCAGTTTCGGTTTCTCCGATCACTTCGTGCAATACATCACCATCTACAGTTCTGAAAAAACCTCCTTTACTTGTTTCGACAAGTTCTACCACTACAACAATGACAAACTCGACGAATACTTTGTTTTCAACCATCAGTGCAACATCACCATCTGTTGATACAAACATATTCGATGATGCCATTGTGAAGACAATGTCCAACAGTTCTGCAATGAATTCACCAATAGAATCAGTTAAGAATGTCTCGTTGACATGTCTTATCTCGCCAACTTTACAACAACAACAACAATCGCATGTGCTACAATTACAACAATTACAGCAGTTACCTATTCTAGAGCAAGACAAACCGTTATTATCCAGAGATTCCAATGATATATTTGCAAAGTCTAATCAGATTGACCACTTCGATAAAAAGTTAGATATCGAAGAGAACGATAAATTGGCTGAACAAATGGCTTTAAATATCTTGGATAAGATTAGCGAAGAGCAACAAGTTGATGAACTGACTAGATTTAAAGAAGAGATTTCAAGTTCTTTTGCTACACCAGAACTTAAATTTATTTGAAAATAAGGGTTTTCAAATCAAATCTCTTTAAAGTTATAGATTTTTTTTTTTACAGATTATACACACAGTTTTATTATTCCTTTTTGATATATTTGGATGGGTTTCACTTTATCTCTTTTCTCTTACGCTAGGCTTCAATTCTCGTTAATGACTTATACTAATGACTTTTTTCTCTTGCTATTTTTCGCCCTATTCAATTTTTTCTTTGCTGTTGCTAAACTTTTATATACTCATGATACTAGAAATTTCAAATTCTTCTGTTCAGTTGATCCAATCCCATTTGCCCAAATTGACAGTTCTAGGATTTCTTGCCTTTACTATTTAGATCTTTTTCATCTTGCAAAATTTAGCTCTTTAGACTTGTACAAAATTGCCTCGATTTGAATTTGTACTTGTATGGAACAAGCTTCTGTGCAACAGTCGCAAAACCAACAGTAGGCACTTCCAAATACATAAAATCTAACACCACAAACGGCAAAGTCATACGTTGAAAATTATAGAAATACCGAAATACACGCTACGAGGCAACAGATTCTCGAACAATAAACGCATAAAATACTAAGTACAAAAGCAAAAAAAAAGGGATTGATAAATGCTGGATTACCAAAAACATAAGGCAACTCCGTCGTATTGCAACTAATCAAGTTGGACGATTCTAGACTTAGTTTCTAAGTAAGTGGAAATTCTTGAATTAACTTATTCCATTTACGGTAAAGATTTTCGTATATTTGAAAACCCGAATGAATCTTTTGACGGTCTCTTCATGGTGATTTTTCAAAGTGTAGCCTCGTTTCTTCGAAAAGCATATAGAAATTTGGTGCATCTTTTGATCTTCTTCGTGAAGCCGATCACTGGGTTTATTCAATTCTGTAAAGTTATACGTGCGACTTTAGTTGTTGGATACTGAAAGCTGAATAAACATGATAAAATCTGGGCGACTGCCCCAAGAACAAGTTAGTATAAGCTTGTATACTTACTTGTAAGATCCTAATAATAAATGAGGGATCGAGCTTTCTTTTACAATCGACGGGTCGATCGCTTTACCTAAATTATTGCGTCTATCTGGATTCTGGTACACTAGTTAGAACTTAGTAGTCTGTGGACTCTGGAGCGGCGCCTAAAGCAGGGGTGTGCAAAACAAGTTGTTATGACTGACCCCTGCCATAACACATAACACAAAAAAAAACTGTTTATTATATAATCATATTACTTAATTTTATGTAATCATTGTGCTTATGTAATCGTGATCTGATGGATTTTTAATTTCAGTTCTTCAGCGCAGTAATTATACCCAACATTAAGGTGTGTTATATAATCTCAACGTGTTATGGAAAATTGAGGAAACATCCATAACAAAAATCAGTCACGTGACGTGTTATGGAAAAGGTGTTTTGCACACCCCTGCAGACAAGACAGACAGACAGATAGACAGACAGACGGACGGACTCAGCGGCGGCGGCGGCGGCGGCGGCGACTTATCGCGTATATCGATGTCACTACATCCCATGGACTACTTCCAAAACCATATAATATAACATATCTAACATATATGTATAACACTGCCACACACAGATACGACACACACACACACACACACACACACACACACCGCCACAAGCGCCAAAGCCGCCAAATCCCCTAAACACCCTAAAGAGCGAAAAATGCGAAAGCTGCACACACACGGAGAAACCTCCGCGCGTCCCAAAAGGGTAAAGAGGCTGCATGCAGACCACGGATGAGAGCCGCACAGACGCGTGCCCGCCTCTTGTCTCCCTTCCATTTCCCGTTTTCCCACTTTCTCTTCCTACATTTCCCTCTTCGTAGACTTCCACTTCACTTTTCACCTGCTTCTATTAGTATTCATTGATCTCTGATACGCTGTAATCAGAATCCATCAAGTGATTCCAATTTCATCTGGGGAGTTGTTTGCCTGCTGTGTGTGTGTGTGTGTGTGTGTCACTGTCCTGCCCCTGGCCTGGCCTGGCCTGGCCTGCGAAAGCAAGGCCCGCATCCCAGAGACCCTTCACTCCAGCCCCGTGAGAGTGTGCGTCGGAGAAGAACAATTGGAGAATGGCACCACGCTTTATCCCCTATCCACCCCCCCTTCCTAGCATAACCTACCCTACTCTACTCTAATTTACAGCTGTTCCACTCCACTCCACCCAATATGCTGTGTATAACATGTATAATATATGTATAGCCACCGTCAAAGATGGCTTAGTATTGTATTTTGCAAATATGTATGTACCCTATCATATCGTCCTATATTCCTATTATTCATTCGATTAACCACGATAATGTACTCATCTCATATATCCCGATAAATATTGTACTTTTCCCTCTTGGCTCTTTTCCCTCTCTTTTTTCCCACCTCTTACTCACTTTCTTTTCTTTCTTTCCCTCTTATTTGTTTTTTTCAATTCCCTTTTCCTCTTTTATCTTAATTTATCACAGCAAAACCCGATCGCTATCTTGCATGCTCAGTTAGCGTGCATCGATACAAAAGTTTTTTTTTTTTTTTAAGATCAACCATTCATCTGCCGATCCATCCATCTTAATTATATATATTCATCTCCCTACCTTCATTGACCGAGATTGCATATATTCATAAATATATAATATATATATAATATATATATATATATATACAATTCCACATCAGGTTTATTCTATGGGTCTTACTTCCAAGATTCTAATATTTCAACCTCAGTCAATTTCTTGAAATGAATAGAGTTCCCCAATACATGGATCTTCATAGCCATGAGGATAATGAGATCCACGATATCTGTGTCAAATGCAAAGTGAAAAGAAGACTCTACATCACAGATGAAGACTTGTTAACTCTTACAAAATATAAAACATGTGATTCTTGCAGAAAGAAAAACAAGTTGTACAAAAAAAATCAAAAGATGAAGAAACTTAGATCAAGAAGCCCGTTGGATCAGTTACAGCGACAGTCATTGATGTCCACCTACAATCCACAGCACCAAATACCTTCGGATATATATCAAATTGCACAGGGATCCTCCCAGATGTTGCTCGAGAATGAGATCAATCCCGAACTAACACCAGAACAGCAACTAATAAACCAACATCAACTGCGCTTGCAACAACAGCAAATTGCCAGACAGCAGCAACAGCAGCATCAACAGCAGATACAGGCTCAACAGATGCAGGCTCAACAGATGCAGGTTCAGCAGCAGGTGCAACAACAACAGCAACAATTACAACTACAAAATGAACAACAACAGACTCAACATCGATTACAACAACAACAACAACTAGCACATCAACAATCGTCTCGTTTCACCCAAGTCTCTGAAAATGAAATGTCATTTGAATTATTTCTTGAAAAACTTTCTCACAATGCTCAATCAGATATCCACACCCTCAAATTTAGAACAATTATTCCAGGATTCATTGTTAGAAGATACGAAAACCAAACTCATATGGTTGACGGGAACTTGTTAATGAGTGTATCTTCTGCTGAAACCAGAATTAAACAATACAAGGATGAAGTGAAAGTAAAGTTGAAGATTCATTACTTGGAGCGTATATTTGATATCTTATTGAGAGTCGGTTACACTTTTAAGATTCGTTCAACGAATTGGAAGAACGGTAAGTTCTACTCTCAGATGCTATGCCATGAAGATATTGGTAACAAGAAGAAAGATTTATCTTTACTTGTTGAAGACGACGATGAAGAAGACGAGGAAGAAGAAGAAGACGACGAGGAAGTCGACGACGAAGAAGGGGAAGAGGAGGAAGAAGACGAAGAAGGCGAGATTGATGATGACGATGAAGCAAACAAAGCTGACGATGAAATGCCTGATATCAAAGAAGATAATTCGTCGTCCCCTGATTCATATCACTCTCGGAATGAAAACCAAGCCGATTCAGAAGACGACCATTATACCACGACAAAGCGGAGCAGTCCATTACGGGTTAAAAAGGCATCATCCACTACGTCTTCAAAATCAGTCAACTTGAAGCAACGTCAATATCCTGCTGTGGCACAGGCTAGAAACGCGTTGATGTACCCCTGTCAATCCCGTTTAAATTACTCCTTTGATTCCGCCACAGGCCAATTCAACATCGATTTTAACCACTTAAATCATAAGGGGCTTCCTTCCACCAACCCAAGTGATCCAAAATCGATTGTACACCCTAAAAATTCTGCCGCTTCTTTGACTTCCGAATGGTTGAAGCAGTTGCAGACAGGTACTGTTGGCGTATCATCCACTAGCCACCAGCAGAATATCAACAAAGGTATCAATAGCAGAAGTGCTCATGGATCCAGAAACATAGGTAACCTGTCGTTGGGTGTTGGCGATATGTCCAATGAGGGTGGCAGACTCAATCAGCTAGGAACAGGTGGCTCCTCCAGCAAGACTAAGAAGACCAAGAAACCATTGACTGCCTTTGCCCATGCCTTGAATGACTTACATATGAACATTTCGAACAGAGATCATTAGGTTACTAATGCGCCTGTATATTTATCGCTTTTAATTTTTATTTTATGTGGGTACCTAAGATGGAATAAATTTAATTAATTCATTAATTGTTATTCTCAATGTTGTTATTATTACTATTACTTTTCCTATTTGCATCTGTTGCCCCTTATTGTTTTTTTTTTTTTCAAATTTTCTTATTTTGTGGACTTAATCTCTTTCTAATATTCTTTCCTTTAGTGTTTATTTCTTCTTTCAACAACGTTTTATTTCAAAGATTTTAAACTTATTTGTTATTTGGTTCCTCTTTACTTTTTTTCTTTTTCTGAACTGAAATTCTTGACGCCTCCACCTTTTGGTTATGTATTATTACTGTTATTATTAAACCTACCTTTTCCTGCCACCGTTTTTATTGCGAACAAACTCTTTTCCATCGTAGTTGAATAGAACGTAAAATTACAACATACCAGTAAGTATACTCTACAATGAAAGTAAAAAGTGGTGGTGGGCGACAGACAAATTGGGTATAAATTCATTAAGTTTCTAATAACTAAAGCCAAAAAGGAGAGACATATGTGTATATGCCTTCCCAGAAAAGAAAAAAACGCTCCCAATACATTCAAGCATTGGCAATGGCTGATGAGACGATTATATAGGCAAAAAAGAGTGACAGGGTTGATAAAAAACTGAGGGTTATGTATATAGAAATAAAGTGGGTGTAAGAATAAATGTCCGTTAGAAAAAAAGTGGGACAAAGAAAATGGGAAAAGAAAAGGTAAAAAATGAAAACACGGAGCACTCACTGGATAAAAGGAATTTGGAAAGAAATGTATTCCTCAAACCAATCAACTCCAATACGATCTTGCAGAGTTGCTTGCTGGCGTAACACCCAAGTGATTAAAATCAGTAACGTTAGGCACAACAGCAGCATTGTAGAACAACCCTTGTTGAAGTTGCTGAGAACCCTGAAACTGTAACTGATATTGGGGTTGTTGTTGTGATTGCTGCTGCTGTTGTTGTTGTTGTTGTTGTTGTTGCGGTTGCTGCGACTGAGACAAATAAAAATCAGGCTGCATGAATTTCGACCGTTGTTGACACATATTCTGGTGTAATGGGCGTTGCTGGGAATTCAGTATTTGGAGATCTTTTGGAACTGGCGGTTGGAGGAACTGCTGTAAGCTACCAGTATGTGAAACTGTTGATGTGGCAGACGATGATAAAGGGATAAATTGATTGCCAAAGTTGAACTTGCCATGTGTAATCAAATTTTCCTTTTCATTCAATTTAAGAACATTCTCTTTGATATTACTTTGGAAATTGAACTGTTTCGAACCTTCTGATTTGATCGTCAATTTACAGTCGCTCATGAACTTTTTCAAAGTTAGTATAATCTGCTTAAATTCATCTTTTGCCACGATATCGTTTTGGATCGATTCACTGAGTCTGTCTGAAAAATTGATCGAACTACCGTGTGTTGCAACCGGCGAAGCTTTGATACCAAACGATTCAGGATAATAGTTCAAGGTCACCGTTTCCAATTCTGGGTTAATTTCTAACTCCAAATTGTATAAAATTCTCAATGGAACGACAATGTTATTCAAATAGTTCAGTTCAAGTTTTGCTACGTCATTCGATTGCAAACCTTTGAAGCTTCTACCAAGTTTGGCTAGTTTTTTCAACAAACCAATTTTGTCCACGATTTTCAATTCGTGCTCGTAAGGCAAAAACTTAAATAGCTCTTTACAGCAATTGTTCGAATTATTCTCGATACCATAGATCTCCAAAATAATCTCCTCTTGATCTTCTTGAACCTGATCCAAGTTTGGGAACTTGATATAGGTATTGGTTAGTTTTTCCAACTCTGTGATGAAATTGGTTGGCTTCTTACGGTTCAAGTTGAAGTTCATGTTGAACTGACTGGAGGTTAGTAACTGCCACTGCGAAAATGTCAATTTCACTACGGTACAATAGTAATTGTTGTTGATCACTTTATCAACCAGCTTTTCTAACTCAAGCTTGGCTAATGGGATTTGAGACTTGTTCTTAGCTGGACATTTAATGACAACGTTGTTCTTTCTAATGAACGATTGCTGGAAGTTTGCAGATTGTCCGGGAATCAAATCATCCAGATTTCTTTCGTTCAACTCAAAAGAGTTTGAGAACTTGATAAAAACATTGAATTTTCTCATTATTGACTGGATTGTTTGACCACCAACACCAATAATTTGTCTATGGAATGACTCTGGGACGTTGAAGGTTAACATCGTTGGTAATTCATCTTCAAACAAACCTAGACCAAGCAAGGAGTCAAGAATATCACCGCTATTAATTTCAACTACGAAGTTATAATCCGTGAATGGTAGCAATTTGACTGAAACTGGAGACGTATTCATAATTTTGATAATCTTCCCGTTCTTTTTACCCGCAATGAAGTCTTTTTCCTTATTAGGCAACTCGATCTGATAGTGGACAGAAGTCTTTAATTGTTCAGCACCAATGTAGGTTGTGAAATTCGTAAGTGAGTTGCTTGCATTCTTGATGTTTTCGGATCTACCGATTATTTGGAAAATGTACTCATCGTTGAACTTTGTGAGGGATACAATGGTACGAGTTGAAAAGGACAACTGATCGGTAAAGTTTAACAATTTGTTAATGTCGACATCTGAAGACTTTGTAGTTGTCATTTGATATTTCGCACTGTAGTAACATGACATCAAGGACATGAATTTATCCATTGCCATCTCTATATCTTCAATCGAATTAGCTTGGAAGCTAACGATATCTCCCTTACCATCTTTTTTGGAGTATCCTAGCGTAGGAATGGAGATAAAGCACCCTGTTTCAAACATGATGTTTTTCAAAAACTCATGACTCTTATGAAAAAGAAGCAGCGATTCCCTTTTAATTGGCATCACGGAAAGCTCCTTGATAAATGGAGTCTTTGAAACTTTATCGATAGTGGTAGCAAGCATCGATTTAGTTAGTAGCACCAAAGATCTCAAACCAGAAATGTATATCTTTGGCTTACCGGTGTTGTTTGCCAATGAATTGGTAAAATATAGATCTGGTGTCAGATTAGGCAAGTAAATATGACAGTTTGTTTGTTTGATTATTCTTTTGAAATTAGAAAATTCTACGCCCCCCATCAATGGTAACAACGACAAAGATTCGATTTCCAAATAATCAGCAAACGAATTTGGGTTTAAAGAATCAATAAATAGTCTGATCTTATTTTCAGTAACATTTGCTGGATCTTGTGGTCCCAAAATGACCAAATCAAACTTACCGTGACTTTCAGTTGAGGCAACTATGTAGAGCGAGCATTCGTTGTAAGCTGTGATATTGTTTAAAAATGATAAAAATTCGTCTTTTAGTTCTCCCAAAGAGTTGAAGCAGTGACTTTCCTTATTGAAATCGATTGAAATGACACTTTTGGTAACTTCAGTAAAGCTCTTAAATATTAACAATCTGATATCGTTCATTTCGGTTTGAAGTGTATAATTACCAATGATCGAAACGGTCAATTTTAAATCACTGGTTCTAAATTCGTTTAAAATGGTCATGATACCAAAGCTTGCGTAACTTTCATTTATTTGGTTGATGACCTTTCTCAATTCTAGCAAATTATCGTAAATTGGCGTACCCGCTTGCAAACTACGGAACAAGGGATTCGACGTGCCAGAATTTGGATTCTCTTGTCTCCAATTGGATTTCACCAAGGATTCAAAAATTACATTTGTAGGCTTGGTGAAGTACGTATAGCTAAAGGGTATTGTGATGATTAATTTGTTGGCGCTCAACCCCTGATCTGAACCTTGCTGGAACTGATTCATGATTCTTTTTCTAGTGCTATCTAATCAACTTCTCTGATTCTAAGTCTAGTTTTTGTAAGTTTTTAGCAATGAAAACTTAATCAAAGAAGGACCTTTTCTGTAAGGATAAAAATTCTAAATCTGTCTACCTCAACTGGAAGTACTGAATTGAGAGGTCTGATACCAAGATCGAATTTTCAGTAAGATGGAAGCGATGCCGATGATGTCTCACAGATTGAGCTAGCACGTTAGGAAAATCAAAACAAGCAAAATAAGATTCAAAGAACTATTGCAATAAACTTCTTATAGAAATTTAGAAACTACCACAAGGTGAACCGATAGGAATTCTCAAATACGGAGTGCATCCTAAATTATCTAGGCATCTGTGCTTCCAAACTAATGTTTACTTCTTTCTCAATCGGGAATATTGTGTATAATATTACATCAGCAATTACAGGATCATTTATCAAGAGAGATAGGATACCTGCCGACGCGTCGATAGTTGCAACTTGCTTGAAAAGTTTCAACTTGCACTGTTGCACTGTTGCACAGTTGCACTGCCCGCATGAGTCGCCGACCCAACGAGTCCGCCGCCCGCGCTAGCGCCACAGGTGGCAGGCGGCATGTGATGTCTGGGAGGTTCAACAAGACAAGGGGGAAAGGCTCTTTATTGTCTTTTTTTTAAGTCCTGAGTTTCCAGCGTAATTTGGGTTATTTTTATAGATAGGTAGATAGATAGATAGATAGTCGTGACAGTTTTTAATTCCAAGCAATGGAAAGGCCAAAATATTTCAGAAAACACTCTTCTTCTTCTGTCAATGTTAGAAGAAGGTCGACTTCTAGAAAACACAGAAGGAGACGTTCATCTTCATCACATTCTGTCCACAGACCTCTGAGTACAGATTTTTTTAACAATGATTCGGCAGCTGGTTCTGAAGATGTCTTCGAATTGGAATTAAATGAAGTTAAAGCCACCTTGGATAACACTTTACCGTTAGACTACTTCAAGCAGGATATTATCTCGGTGCTCCAAAATCTAAAGATTCCGAAATGGAGAAAGATTCAAATCAATGAGCACAGCTTAGAACAGTTGGAATTGAAAAGAATCAGCGGTGCTTTAACAAACTGCGTTTATAAAGTCACATATAAGAATTATTATCCTTTGCTTCTGAGACTTTATGGTGCCAATGTGGAAAATATTATTGACAGAGACAGCGAATTGATCACTTTATTAAAACTATCACAGAAGAATATTGGCCCGAAATTATTGGGTTGCTTCACTAACGGTAGATTCGAAGAATTTTTGAATAACTCAATCACACTGAACAAAGAGCAAATTAGAGAACCTAAGGTTAGTAGAATGATTGCAAGAAGAATGAAGGAATTACATAATGGTATATTACTATCTCAGACAGAAAAACTGCAAGGATCAAAATCATGGTCCTTGATTGAAAAATGGGTGCACTTGGTTGATGGTATCGTTGAAGGGTCGACATTAGAAGAGCAGAAAAAAGTGTTTTTAACAGATTGGAAAACTTTCAGAAAAATGATATTTCATTATCAAGAATGGTTATACCACATACACGGTGGACGAATTAATGTCGATGAAAGACTCAGGTTTTGCCACAATGATACACAGTATGGTAATCTTTTGTTCTATAACAAAGCTGACCAAGCATTAATTACAGATGAAGATGAAGATGACGAATTCCAGTTCCCACCTTCTGCGTCAGAACAAGATTTAGTTAGTAGAACTGCTGGTCTGTCATTGAATCACTCATCAACTGCTAGCTTACCACTAGTTCAAGATTTGAACTATAAAGACGATAAAAAGTTAGTCGTCATTGATTTTGAATATGCTGGCCCAAATTTGCCTGCTTATGATATCACAAACCACTTCTGTGAATGGATGTGTAACTATCACCATCCAACGTTATCGCACCTCGTCAATTATGATCAATATCCAACAAAAGAAGAACGTCTCAACTTGTTGAACACTTACGTCAATTATATTCCAGGCTCACAGACACCTAGGATACTGCCTCGTGCTAAATCAAGTACCACTGTACTTACTGAGTTGTCACTAACTAATGCTCGGTCTGCATCTGTTGTCACTTTAATGGATTCCGAGCTACCTGAGAAAGTTGCGAAGTTGTACAATGAATGCATTTATTGGAGAGCTTGTAATTCTATCTTTTGGGGGTTATGGGGTGTCATTACCAAAGGTTCCATCAAAACAAATCCTGATTCTGAAAATGCAATGAAGGATATCATTGAAGTTGGACCAAACGGTGAAACCTATCGAATCATCCCCAACACCGATGAAGACGTTGAACTAGATGATGACGAAGCTGATGTGCGAGAAGAAGTGGGTGATGACAATGACGATAATTTTGATTATTTGGGGTACAGTGAACAAAAAAATATGCTTGTTATAGGCGATTTCATTCAGCTTGGTTTACTGAAAAGAGAAGAAGTTGACCATGGAATTCTCGAGAAGGCTATCTTTATAGATGCGGAATTACTTTAACGCTAATTGTTTATAGTTTGTATAAATCGTTTATGATTTTTTGTACATAAATTGTTTCCAAAAGGAAAAAGAATCAGAGAAAGATAGAGATCACATACAAAAAAGCAGAAAACTACGCACACTTATAACGAACCGTACCTTGGATTCGTGATTTCATTTCTATACATACACGAATGAAGGCTATGAAATCACTCAAAGAAGTCATCATCTTCACCACCTTCGGCAAGATCACCTTGGCCTTTCACATTTTCCTCTTCATCTATAGCTCTCTGGTTTTTAACTTGAACCTTTGAATCTCTCAAACCTTTCAAACCATCTTCAATAGAAACTTCCAAATCTCCAGAGTCCATCAACTCTGCAAACATCTTTTTGTAATTTTGCCTTATTTCATTAGTTTCTTTTATTCCAATTTTAACCTTCTCGTTCAATTCTTCTTCCTGACTGGTCGATTCACTTGGATACAACGAAATGTATTTTTCAGTCTTTGGGAAATTTAAAACGTAAGCTAGGTCGATCTCAGTGTGTCTTAACAATTTTTTCTGCTTCTTAATTTCTTTCTTCAAGGACTTCAATGTATCGGAGTCTGCATCATCCCCTTTACTCAACTCTTCAGCCTGCTTTTTCTCCAGCTCATCGTACTCTTTTTTAGCCTGAATATACTTTCTAGTCACTTTCTTTCTTTCAAAGAATCTCACCTTGTGATATCTAGCTGCCAATTTCTTAGCTTTCAAATTCAATTGAACGTTATCCAACTCCAACTTCAACGAATTCAAAGCTCTTTCGTTTTCAATACGCACAGTCGATGGTAAGTTGTCCCTTTTCAACAACCTTGTAATGTCACGAATCTTCTTCTTGATCTTGGCACTCCCATGGTTTATCGTGGTGGAAAGATCCACACCTGAGTTATATGATGCTCCATTTTTTTTGTAGCTTTTGCTTTTAGATGGTGGCATGTTGACTGAATTATATTAATTTCCTAGATCGATTAACCAAATACAGTTATGTTTTTATAGTTTTCCAAATTCTTAGAAAAAAAAGGAATTGAATAAATTCATGCAAGAAAATGAAACCTATATAAAAAAAAAACAATTTTTTTTTGAATATCTATTGTTTTACCGAGTGGTCGTGTAAAACTCATTGTTTTTATCCCCAACGTAATATATTCCTCATCTTCATGATTTTAATCTCTATATCAAGTTGAATATCTGGTAAAAAAATCTATTTATATTAAAAATGTATGTTTAAAAGGATCTAATATTATTAAAGGCATTAGCATCTTTGCCATAAAATCTAAATTAAAACGGGTAAATGCAAGGGTTCTCAAACAGTCTTGCCATTTTTAACATTATCTTCAACTTCCTGCAATTTTGAACTTTTTTTCAAACTAACTTTACCATCAACAATATCGACTTCGTAACCTGCTTGTTGTAAAACTTTGTCGTCTATATCTTTTCCTTTGGCTTCTAGGTCTCTAACCAGTTCTTGATTTTTAGGATTGTCCATCAGCATGTACTTAATGCACAAGATAGCACGTTCCTTAATGAATGGTTCGTTTGTATCAAGATTACAATTATTTAACACCAATTCCAATCCATGGTGTGAACGCATCAACTCTTGATTTTCGAAATTTTCGTGAACTAAAGCAGTAATGATCTCGACGATGATCAATTTCACGTGTGGGAAGACTTTAGCACCGGGCCTCAGCACTTCCTCTTTCAATCGCTTCTTTTGGGTATTATTCTCCACAACTCTGAAAAATTCAATTAGTTTGGGCAAATAATTGTATGAATTCAACATTTCTCTAACATGATCAAACTTTGTTAAACTTGAGAAACAATCCAACGTTGAAATGACTCGTTTATGGTAGATATCAAGTTCGGATAATTCGATATCAGTTAAAGTGGGGCTTTCTAACAACGACGACGACTTCTTTGTCACGTAATCAAAGTAATCCAATAGCCAAGCGCAAACGTTAGTTAGTTGCATATTATTCCAACCTTCATCTTTACTTCCTAAAACTATTTGAGCAACTCGAAGAAGTTCAACGACAGCATCTTTAAACTTTGAATTTCCACAATTATTAAATTCTGAACATTTTATCAAAAATGGACCAAAAGATTCGTGTGTGAAGACTATAGTAATTGTAGTTAGATATATTAGTTCCAATCCAGTGGGCCCTAGTTCCTCTGAAGCTTTTTCGTTAGCTGACCTTTTGTGAATCAAAGATGCATAAGTGAGTAAAAAAAACACAAAATCTTCAAAATGAGTTTTGATTGCCACTGATAAGAGTGTCTCGTTACTTATTAAGTTTCTAATGTACAATAAGAGTGGCATCATCATTTCGTTTGTCAAATAACTGCTTGATTGAACCAATGCCTCTACTTTTTCAAACAAACTGAAAATCAGATTAAGATCTTTTTCAAATCCAATAGGGAGTTTTGATGCATCTGTTAGATTAGTGACATTGCTTAGATATTGGAAACATGCCACTAAGCTGTTCAAGTATAGTTGGAGAACCGATGGATCTTGATCACTATCATTAGATATTTGATATACTATGTGCAAATAGCTCATACATAACGGTATGAGGTTATCGGTATGATTAGAATACAATACTCCCATCATCTCAGTGGCAGATATATCTTTTTTGTTTCTTAGTCCATTTTCGTTGTAAAACTGTAGTCGGTCAGGATCTGTCAAATTTTCGAGAGAGTGAAGGCCAACGATCATATTACGGGCCAAAATTATGATACCCCTGGATAATCTTGTCTTATATATCGTTATGGGATCGCCGTATTTAAAATCGGGACTCTTCGTATAATTGACCTGAATCGCCAATGCCTCAGATGCCTTGGCCCATATAGATATGGAGTTTGCAACAATATTTCGTTCTGTTTGATCGTTTGTTGTTTTCGTTATAAGGTAAGCAAGGTTTGATATACACTCATCAAACCTGGGGGCGGAGAGATCCAAACCTTTCTCTGAGTTCAAAAGGGTTATTGATTCAGACAAAACTGTCAAGCAAGTCTCTCTTGTCATATTGATGATTTGGCGTATATGTAGAGTTTGACTGGAATCTATAATCTATTAGAGAGACTGGGATGCTTGAGAAGAGAAGAGGAGACAAGAGAGGGCTAGCCAACAAGTAGCTGAACCAAGTCTGAAATTATAGAATTAGAACTAGTGGCAGAATCGTACGTACGTACTATAGAAGTAACAAGCAACAGCCACATCAAGTAGATGCCAAACGGACGGATAAGGAAGCTGGGGGTCGACAGAGACAGCTTAGCTTCGATCGGCGCAAACTGTAACTGTAGCTGTGCATGCAGCATGGCTCAGTTGCCCGCTGCAGGAACTGAAAGGCAGGCAGGCAGGCTGGCTGGCAGGCTGGCTGGTGCGGTGGTGGTAGCTCGGGCCGAGACGGGCAGTTGCCGGGGGGCCCCCGTTCCCTCCCGCCCGCCCCCTGCCTTCACTTCACTTCACTTCGACGGCCGCCGGCAGAATCCCGCAAGGGCAACGAAGAAGGAATATGGCCAAGAGTAAACTGGGTGCGGTTTCTGTAATTCCTATGCATATGGATGGATGGGTGCGCTCTGGCAAGGTTTCTCCTTCGGGCTAACATATTATACTTCAGTAACCCGCTTTCTGTAGATTCCATGAATCTGCTTTAGATAATAGTTTCGGCTCATGTACAGAAAAGAAACGAGGCAGAACTGCCGGGTTTGGTCTTCTCTCCACAGATCGCTATGATATGGTCCCCTCCCCCCGCTTCCCCTCTCTTTTTTACCTTAATAGAGCGAAGAAAAAGGGAAACGTGATTAGATTCCGGATTGGATCTCACTGCGGCGCAACGGCGAAATGGACGTGCGGCTGCATTCCTTCAATAGTACCATGCATATATAAATATAATTCAATACATTGCATTCTTCCTTTCTTACTTACTCACTTATACTTATACTTAAAATTCCTTTCTATGAACTTCCTTCACATATATGCTATCTATATATACACTTCAAATGTTTATTTTTGAATACAAATCGGCATCAACGTCATTTATTCCATGTTGCTGTCACTATCATCACCCTCAAAGTTGTCGGCCATCCGCTTCACCTCTCCTGGACCGAACCAGCCTTCATCATCGTCGTCGTCGTCTTCTCCATTTTCGCTTTCTTCTTCCTCATCACTCTCGTTGTCTTTATTTTCACGGTCACTGTGACTTTTCAACTCTTCTTCATTTTCGCTACTCACATCTTCGATGATGACATCACCATCATCATCTTCATCCTCAACGTTAAACCGTAAAACCTTGTTGCTAGAAGCAACCATGAAGAATTCGTACAAGTGCTCGTTCTTAGAATTGGCCTTAATAATATCCTTGGCAATCCTATTCAAAAATCTTTGGATCGATCTCAAAGAACTAGAATAAACATGCTTGTTCTTGGTTATGTATTTACCGTGACAAGTTAGCAAACTAGATATCCAAGTCAAATTGAATTCAATGTGTACACTTTCCATATTGATAGATCCAATAAATGTCAACAATTTATCCACGTAGACAACAGGCAAATCCCTGGCAACCAATGGAATGTCTTCAAATTTAACGGTCTCATAAACTTTATGTATCAAGTATCTTTCATTCAATCTGAAGGCCATGACTAATGCCGTCAAATAGTCTCCTTCTTGTAAGATACCTAACGTGGCTTCTGGGGTAACATCAACATCTAAATCGAATGGATCAAAAATATACGAATCATCAACACTATATATTAGTAAACCTTCAGTTGACGCACAAGCAAAAGCATTGGCAGTAGGTGAAAATCCAACACTGGTCACTCTCACCTCAGCCCTAGTCGATCTAGAAGATATATCACCCCTGTTCGATCCTGGTAATGCGGCATCTAATTTCCTTCTTTCTTCAAAATCGGATAGTTCACCATCATCATCAATGAGATCCAACGCACCTGCTTCGGTCATATTTTTGGAATTCAACAGTTGCAAAGTACCGTTTAGCAGCATGTTTTGAGAAACTGTAAATCTTCTTAGCAAAACTTCATTAGCTAGATCGTATAAGCAAATGGAATTATTGTTACCAGCAGCAACCAATGATAGCCCGTCAAAACTATATGCGATTGTTGAGAAGTGCTTCCCTCTAGCAGAATTGGCAGAGGTGAATGCATCTTCCAAGTATCTGCCCTTAAGTATATCCCTTTTACCATCAATTTGTCTAACTTGTTTAGCGTTTTCAATATCCCAAAATAAAATCTGTCCATCTAATGTAGATGCTGCAACCTCTTTAGAATCCGGTCTCATAGCTAACGATAGACATTCGGAAACAACATTAAACGGTTCACTGGTTTGAGTTCTTCCAAAGATATCCCAAATCCTTATCGTTTTATCCCAAGAAGCACTAGCTAAGGATGGACTACCCTCAGTACCGAAACTTAAACATGACACTGGTCCTTCATGACCTGCCAATTGATCCAATAACTGTGCTGTTAAAACCGACCAAACTTGAATCTTAAAATCGTCAAGAGAACCAGCACAAACAACCTCACCTGATGGATCCACAGCAAGACAACTAAACTGAATTCTTTCTGTCGAAGTGAACGTTCTGAAATTTCTGTATCTGATTAGATCCCATGCTCTAACGGTACCATCCAACGAACTTGAAAACATCACTTGGCCCCTCTTGGCGAAGGCAATCCCAGTAACTGCAGATTGGTGCTCTTCAAAAGTGGCCAAACAAAAACCAGAAACAACATCCCAAATCTTTATCTTACCATCATCTGAAGCAGTCACTACTCTTGAACCATCCGGAGAATACGATAAACAGTTCATGGAATCAAAATGTCCTTGCTGTTTCAAAATATAAGATTCAGATTGCCATTCATACACCAACAACTGACCAAGTTTCTTGGACCCAAAGGCAATCCATTCACCCGTGGAGTTGACAGAAATTGTATTAACTGCATTCGAACCCATGGAGAGCTGTTGAATCATGGTGAAAGACGGTAATTCGTATAGTCTGAATTCACCATTTGTAAAACCAACTATCAATAAATTAGATTCCGCATGGAATGTGGCACATTTCAATTTAGCATCAGACATGAAAAAGTTCTTAGATATAATTCTCCAGCTCATATGCTTATCCTCCTCGGCATTTTCCTCTTCTCCTGGTCTCTCTGTGTACTCCCATCTAAATAATGCTCCGTCTTTCGAAACGGTATATATGATTTCCTGATCTTTATCAAAAAATGCTTTAATGATGTAATCTCTATGCCCTGCCAAAGTCATTTTAACTTCCTTGTCTTCAGTATTCAATGAAAAGATTCTTGCAGTCATATCTTTACTGGATGACAAAATGTATCTAGAATCCAAAGACCAAGATATCGAAGTGATATCAGAATAATGTCCAGAATAAACTCTATGGCGCACAAATGGAGCGAATTGTCTATCGTCAGTCATATTCGGCGTTTTCCACACTTGTATAAATCTTCCACAAGCTATGGCAAAATGTGTTCCATCAGGGGAGAACTGTAGATCGTATACCCTCTCTTTGAAATTGAAGTGATGTAAAATCGTTCTGGCTTTAAAGTTGACTAAAATTGCACGGCCATCTTCATCAACCGATAGTAACAAAGTATTTTGCTTATTCAGAGCAATACATGCTATCGTCTTTCTATGCTCATAGTTCAATGTGTACGATTTGTTGTTAATTAAGTCAAAAACCGTCACTTTGTTTCCCACTGGTGATAGGATAGTTGTTCCATCATCGGTATACACGAGATTTCCCTGACGGTAGACTGTTCCCAATAAGTTTGAAAATTTAAAATCCGATTTCATAATGACACTCGAAATATAAACACTTTATAACCTATTATAACTCCTAAGTGCTAATGCAATTACAGTTTTTCCTTAACGTAACTACAAGATCACACTCTACATACAACTTTTTCTAATGATTATAAAATTTTTTTTTATTATGGCTGAAATTTTCTTCGTGAAGGTAGTGAATGAACCATATCGTTTGCTAACAAATTATATCGTACTGTATTGCACAGCCTTGAAATGCTGGCGGCAGTCGATCAGAAAAATTTGAGCCTTTACGTATAGGATAAAGAAATGACACCAACTAATATCTTTATAATATTCAATCTATGAAGATCCACGAATATATATATATACTTGGATATAATTGGATATAATACAATACACAGAATGTCCACGAATAACTTTTCGAGCCGGGTGCGTAACATGAAGTTCATGCAGCTTGCTGACAGGAAGATAAAAGCTGAGGAAGAAACAGAGAATGTAAAAAAAGTTCAGGATACGAGTGAATGGAAACTGCCCGCATCCGAAAAATTGTTGAAAAGAGTTAAAGTGCAGAAACAAAACATCAGAACAGTTGGTTACTCACAGGTAAATACGATGTATCAACGAACTACAGCAGAAAGTCCAGCCTATGCCTCTCCCGATACTGTTGTGGGACGCCGAACATTTGGAGAGCCCAAACCAAAACTTGTCGAGAATCTTGAAAAGAGCGAACGAGAAAAAGAAAATAGATCAACATCCGAGGAAGATGAGGATAATGATAGCTACGAACCCAAACCAGCTTCCCAATCGAAGAGTTTAGTTTCGCTATGGACCAGTAACAAAAAGCAAAAGCGCAAGGCTGATGAATCAGAAGACAAAGCTCCAAGAAAAAGTAAAAAGTCTGCTTGATTAGTGAACTGATTTAAATCTGTATAGTATCTCATATTTACATATACCAATATATCTGTACATTAGAATTATCTTTATAAAATTTCTAGTAATAAGAGGGGGACATTTATTTTTTCTTTTTGGATTTTTTTGCATTCCCATTACCATCAACTACAACAAATCCACCTTTGACAACTGCATCTCTTGCAGAAGAGTTAATATGCTTAAATCTATCAGGTCCAATGTGAACACCGCCAAACCATCTGCAAACGACAACCATCACATTCCAGGCGTCCATGATGGTCAATAAGTGCAACATTCTACCACCTGCAGCGGTTTCACCGTCATCATCACAGTCCTGATATTGGACACCGGAATTTACCTCTCGAATTCTCCAGGCCGTCATACAATGTGCAGCTCTCATAACCTTTTTGTCTGTCTTTAACGATTCTAGGAAATTGTATGCATCATCAACCGATGTTACATGTCTTGCAAATGCAACGAAAGTCGATTTTCTGTCAATGATCGGGTCTGAAATGGACCAATCCTTCAGAGGGTCTGATGTGTTTTTACTTGATTGTTCCTGTTTCTTCTGTTTCGATGTTCTTGCTTTAGACTTCTCATTTTGTTCGTCATAAACGTATTTTTCATAATGTTCATTGGAGTCACCAATCGTTACATCTTCAATCGCTTCAGCCAGCTCGTCCACTTCCTCATCACTCGCATCTGTAGTCAAAGCAGCTGCATTGTCTTCTGTATTCCAATGATCATCTTGAATCTCCTGTTCTTCCTCTCCAGTATACAAAATGGCATCCAATTCAGTGAAGAAGTCAAAGATACAGACTTCTCCTTCGTTATATATCGATTCCAAAACTTCCTGGAATAAGTTCGTTAGATACTCCTCGTCATATCCTTCTTTATCAGATAAAACATCCAGTATCTGCGGCAGTTCATCTGGATAACATTCTGGAAAAGACATTTGTACCGTTATATGTTCATGCTGAGGAACTTTGAATCTATATATCAGTGGGGCAAGCTTTCGAAAGCAATCTGGGTAAATAGCCTCAATGGCCCCCATTTCATCTTGCAATTCGGTTGATTCCATGGTTTGGTATATTAGTGTGATTTGAGCTAGTCTCAAGTCTTCAACCTTATCCGGGGATAAGAATACGTCAATAAAATGCAGTCGATCTTTCTACACCCCAATGAAAAATCGACGCTCAAAGTCCGGGGGTTTATAATTGAATCGTTAATTTGTTAAGAGATCGACCTTCGGCCGCGTCGCACTATGCCAAAATTGGTTTCCAGCAAATTGATAAAGCGAAAAAAGAGCACATTACAGTTGGCTCCTGCCATACCAGTAATGGTCTTGAAGTTTATCCATCGGTCCACATTGACCGACTAGCTTTGAACTAATTGAAGCTCATCATCATGTCACAGAAAAGAGAAGAATGGAAAAGGGAAGTAGCAGAAGAATTGAAGTTAAAAGGAAATCTAGCGTTCCAAGAAAAACAGTATAAGAAGGCCGCTAAGATTTATCGAGATGCGTTGAAGATAGATCCTACCAATATCACAATTCTATCAAACCGGGCGATGGCCTTCATAAAGCTGGACGACTTTCAAAGAGCCGTTACCGACTGCGAAGAAGCTCTAAAACTTGGTACCGACGATTCGAAAGTCTTGGAGAAGCTACAGTTTAGACGGGCAACAGCATATTTGGGGCTTGGTGACAACGAAGCCTCAATTAAAGCATTAGAGGAAGGTTTAAGCAAGCTACCTAATAGTGTATATCTATCTAATGAGCTTCAAAAGTTGAAATCCTTCGAATGCCAAAGATCCGCTGAAGTCAGTGCAGATAAGAAGCGCAAACTGGAAAGCCCCACGGCTTCCATAAAAGCAAAAGAATCACAAACAAAAGCGCACCAATCACCACCGATAACACAATCTAAGACACATTCTAAGAATATTCCGATACAAATAACGAATTCATTACCAATTGAGTTTAGGTCTTCTATTCTGAACTTCACTAGCAAAACACACAAATTGGAGTCTACTTCCAGGGTTGAAGAAATTACAATTAAAACAGTTCAGGAGCTACCTACTGAGCTTCGAAGAAATAAAGGTAAACTTCCGGAAATCATAAAACAAAATGAGTCCGCAATTGACTTTGAAGCTGAATTAAAGAGGATTGAGGGTGTCACTTTACCAAAACAGAAAGACAACGAACCCTCCAAAAGAGACTGTCAAGAAGATCGGTTCACAGATTCAAACTTGTATCCACGAAAACCAACAATTTATTTTCTTTCTTCATTAAAGAAAAAGTCTCAAAATGAGAAAGACATGTACTATGAGTATGTGGTCCAACTGTCAACAGAGACTTATAAGTCAATTTTTAGCTCTGCTGTCATGGACAGCGATTTCTTATCGTTCTACGTAGATGCGGCAACTAGCAGGTTAAAGAAGTCGGATACTTATTTGAAGAACATTATCGAGCACATAAAATTATTTTCCAAAATATCAAGATTTGCGGTATCAACCATGTTTGTTGATAAGGCAAAAATAAATGAACTGTCAAATTTGGTCCAAATAATGTCTTCAGAGGACATTCGACCACTGTGGGATGGAAAATAGTTTTTCGTGCAGCTGTTTTAAAAATCAATCTACTTATAGCATATTTTACATAAAGCTTTTAATTGATTTATAATTAAATAATGCATCTTCTAATTAAGCAAACATTAATCATTCAAGTTTCCAGATGAACGAAATTCAAAAACAACGAGATTGGTAACAAGTAACAATGCATTAATTATGAGATTTCGGTGGAACGTATCCCTTTAGACCTTTTCTTGGATTTCTAGGTTCAACTGGTTGTAGTAAAGTAGTCAATATTGAAGGTAGATATTCATCAAAATCATACTCAAACACCCTAGAGAGAACAATCGGACAAATAATTGAAGAAATGATAACAATCATAATGAAAACAAACATTATGAGGTAACAGACCGTGGTACAGTTTCTGGCTCGACGTTTCGAAGGTGAGAAAACGGGCCTTCTGATTTGGTTCTCCGGTCTTAGCCAAAGAAGCAAATATGAGTGAAAAGTATCCATATAAGGAATAAATAAAAGAGGAAATTGACAAAACAAAAGATAGTGACTAGTAGTTATGTCACAAGCAAACGTGGACATTTCGATGATCTTACAAACGAACTCTCTGGCAGGTTGAGTGAATACGTGCCATCCGAGTCCAGAGGCTAACCATTTACCAGACCACCAAGATCTGTTCGATCTATCATGCTTGAATTCGCGGCTTAAGAACACGATAGCCAGAAGTTTGAAAATCACACTTTGTAGCAAGTAGGATGAACACGCTCCCAAAATGGACTTTGATATATCCCAGTTTTGGCAGAGCATCAAAAATTCAAAAAATATAAAATGATTCAATAAGGCTGATATATGAGCAAAGTTAGCGATCAAACTTGGGAAACTAGGGAAGCAGATACAAAACGCCGGCCCTGCTATCAGAGAAATAGGAAAAAGAGCGATCAAAATTGCTGCGTTTATGATGATAGGGCCAACAGTGATAACACCGAGTCTCAGAATTGTATTAACAGGCATACTCCCCGGAGCCTCATTTTGCGAATTTGCAAACAAATACGCAGTCACTACAACAAAACAGACAAGTAACCGTGACCCAACCTGTGTTAGTAAGCCGTTCAAAACTGATGGCCTCTTGTAATCCGATGCCAAATTATCCCCCGGTCTTCCTAACTTCTTTCGTTTCGAACCAGTTAACTGCATTCTAGAATTTCTCACATGCGAGGCCCACGAATCCTTCCTTGGCTTAGAATTGCCACTGCTGAACCAGTTTAGTAATTTCCCATAATCGATAAAAAATTCGTTGAACTGAAATTGGTTCGGGTTAAACAAGAATGGTGATAAAGATAAGGCTAGCATGGTGTACCAAAAATACAACAAGCTATACTTCCACGTAACGAGAGTGCAATACAACAACATCAGAAACATTATATTTGCGAAATATATGCTTTCATTGGAAAATCTGGAATACAACGCTGAAAATTTCACTCTTTTTGTAGAAAACCCTCTTCCTGTGGCAATATACTTTGCTCCACCAACAGCCAAATCGTTCACAAGGGACTGACCATAAATTCTACAAACAAACACCTCAAATAAGGGAGACATTGAAAGAAAGTGACCAGATAATCTCGTAAAACACTTCCAAATACCCCTTTCAGTGAGTTCCTGTACACTCAATGGTATGAAGGAGATAGAGAAAACAATGAATATGGAAAGGATACAGCGCTGAATCCAGTCAATAACAGGAATTAAATTATAACATCCCACAGGCTCACGAATATCAGTTATCGGCCTATCTTTATCATATTCACAGAGTATTGCATCATTGGTAAGGGAAGCCAAATTTATGCAGAAGAGCATAAACAGTTTCAATGAAAGTAAGATAAAAACGTTGTTTAGATGGAAACCAGGATGAGCATAGTAGAATGAAAGAAATCTATCTAACGGAAGATGTGAACCGAGGTAAAAGTATTCTCTTGAAAGCATCTGCTCTCCCATACCAGCACCTATTTTGGTTGTAAAATTTAAAATCGAACCAAACCCTAAATCTCTTCCCTTACCACATTGAAAATACTCGCAGTGTTTAATTCTACCGCCACGCAAAATGGCATTCATTCCAGCATATATATCCTCATTCAAGTGCAAACCCTTTTGAGACTTCGATATACCACCTCTAGTGGTCATGAACACTGAGTTTAAAAAATCGGGGTGCCCGTAATGTAACTTTCCACCGACTTGTGCTAGTGTTCGGGCAAACAATGTTCCAAACGTTTGCTCCTTACCAGCCGCAATATCACCCAATACCCCAATATTCTCCGAGAAGATGTACTCTCTCGTACCAATAATCGCAACCGGGTTTTTGCTTGAAGTTAAAGAAAATGGAGAGACAGTCGCTGGTATTGCATATGGGTTAAATGCAGCAGAATACTCTTCAAACTCGGACAAAATACTTCTAATTTTAATACATTCTTCAAGATAATTATCCTGATTGGCATCAATCAATTGAATATATTCTCCCCTACTGAAGATCAAAGCATGATTCTGATTATCTGATTTACCGTCACCTAAAATAGGGTTCCCTGACAGCTTGATTCTGTACTTTGGCTTTCTTCTTCCATTTTCTAAAATATCACAGGAGCCATCAACCAAACAGGAGTAGTATATCATGTCATTCGTCTCTGGATCCATAGTGGATTCTAAGTACGCAATTTGTAATTCAGGATATGTTCTCATCAAGAGTTCCTTACATTCATCCTGCTCCGGTGTAAAATCATTCATTCGTTGCAAGGAAGTAACTATCCTAAATTTCCTTTGTACCAATACATTTGCCTGTTCTGATTTCAAATCTTCATCACCTTCGTCAAGGTCTTCAGCGGTATAAAGCAGTCTCAAAGCACGTGAGTAATTCATGAACCCAGATATTGTACGATACAACGTTTGTGACCTTAACGAGGCCCATATTCTGGTTCTCAAAATATACTCTGGAGTGGCAGCCTTAAAGCCCACGGAATAGAAGGGTAGATCATTGGCTGGTTCCCTTGTGGTGCTTGTAGCAAATGATTCGGTTTCTTCCGACAAAAGCTTGGTATCTCTAACAAAGTTGTGCCACTCTTGCGGATATAATTGCTTCAAATACTCAAGCAATGTCACTGTAGAGTACTCGTCTTCTTTTTTTATGATCTCTTGTAAGGATAGAGTTATAGTTTCCGCATAATGAGGAATTAAAACTGAAAATGCAGGCATTTCTTCAATCGGACAAGGAGTAGGCATAGGAGTGGAAAGAGAATGAGCAAAAAATGATAATCTTCTATTCGCCTCAGTTATAGTACTCAGATCCGAATCTGATTTACCTAGACTCCCACCATCCTCTTGATTCAAAAAAAACTTTGGCTCAGCTAATACAATACTGCCATCAGCAGAAACAAGACGTTGGTAAACAAGACTCTGAAGATGTTCAATAGACAACAAGTGTTCGCGGTACATTGAAACGACAATAGAATTCCAAATCTGAGCAATCATCTTCCGTCTTTTGTTTGGATTACTGTTAGCTATGCTGCTTTGGGACAATATTTTGTATGTGATTCTTTTCGGTAAGCGGATAAACATGTTTCTCCAAGGAGTCCAAATTGAAACACCAAAATAGAACGATCGGCATATTGAGAATCCAGTATTCCAAACAATATACCACAAATATGTATCCAAAAAGAACAGCAAAAGATCCGTAATAAAAAGCAACAGTAAAATAATATCTGCCTGTCTTTCGCAAAGGAGTGAACCGAAATAAATCTCTCCAACACAACTCGTTAGTCTTAAGAGACTTAGTTCACGAACTGGATCTCTTAGACTTAGTGTCAGAAAAAAATATGATTCTGTAAATTTTGAAACAAAAACTCCAGCCCATAAGCCGTATGAAGCCAGTGCACTTTTGCCCCTTAATTCATAAAACGCATCGGTAAAGTATTTAGCCGGTAAATATCTTCTAATATTCTCTGATCTTCTGTTACCGGCCAATGATGCAAGAGGAACGACCGACATATATATCACGGTGAAAAGAGAAAGCACAAACTGAGCAGCTGCAATACCAACATTAATGGGCTGACGGTCAGCAAGTCCAACATACCCAAAGATGTAGATGCATGGTAGAGTATTCAAGCATAATAGCGTAAATACAATCAATAACCTCGGAAAAACACTCTGAGCACCGTTCCAAGATCTGGGAACAAAAAAATACTCACCAATTAATGATACCAAATTGATAACGCAAACAATCGATCCTGCTATGGATAATGCGGACAATGTTGCAGTGAGAGTAGGTTGATTATCAATTCTTATCGAATAGTTATCAGTGTAAAATATTCCTGAGTTAAAGCATGTGTAGTACCAGAATACGCTAATATGTATGTTCCATATTCTATTGAAGTTAACTAGTATGTGCAACCATGACCTATATTCGTAATAGGTCTTTGTGAATGTTGCTCTCCAAGCAATCTTATCTAGATATAAGTATCTTTCAGAAGGACGATAATTCATTAGCATTTCTTTACCCTCCAGAGAAATTCTTTCTAAGCCTTTGCGATACCAAAACAATTGGTTCATATCATCATAGCCAATAATCTTTGAGTGGTCTTTATCTTTCTGAATCCATTTTTCATCTGTTTTTTCGTACAATTGCTCACGATAAAAGTTGTACAACGGAGTAATAGCATGATCCAAAAAGCTAGAGGTGATAGGTTCTATCTCTTTTGTGAAATCCAACGAATAAAAAATATCCGCACAGCATTTAAAAATGAAGCATATGATCTCAGGCATAAATCTGACGTTATTCGCTTCTCCCCAGACTAACAAATATAACGCAAGCTGAATCACACAGTCTTCTGCAAGAAATGAATTCATGGTTTCCGTCCATCTTTGTTGAGACTCGTGTAAAGGGAAGTTTTTGCTATTTACACGCTGAGATGCAAAACCAACAGTATCATCTATATCCATTTGGGATCCAAAATACCACTTCCTATAATTGGCATTTACGCCACCAATGTAATCTGCATGTAAAGTTCTTAATGCATTAACTGGTCCCATCCTCGATGATCTAGAGTCTAGCAACCTCATAAGGTAATCGTACATATTTTTTGTATTGTCGTATTGAAAACCAAAGATTTTTGATAAATGAATAAATATGGATTCGATACGTTGTCTTGAGATTGGTACATCTTCTAATGGACCCCAGGCCTCGTATGGATCATAATTGTTCGCAAACATGTCTGCTAATCCTCTTTCTGCCAGATCTTCACCGTTAGATTCAGCCTCAGCAAAATTCTTGACTCCAAAGACATCACCGAGTCTATCTATGTTATTCCATCTACTAGTGTTGATAAAAGGGGTCTTGAACGCACTGAAAGGCTGAGTAGTCTTTGCACTCCAAGCTGAGTTAAGTATCGGAGAATCCGGGTCGGAATATCCATTTTTGTGTGTTGGCGCTAAATGACGATGAATAGTTAGTAAAAAGTAACGAGCGGTAAACAGTAATAATTGAGTGAAATACATCATTCAAAATATGAAATCAAGGGTGACTCGTACTCAAAACAGATGTTAGAGCCGGATCCTTAGGATTACAATGGTGCTTTGATTTCTGGTCAGCTTTAGGTCCTTTGCTATCTCTGTTCGAGATTGTGGAGGTGCCATCGTCATCAGATGAGCCTTCGCTTAGAAAATTCAGCCGCTTATTATATGACATAGCAAGTATCCGTGAAATCAACCAATTTAATTCCAATGAGCTGTTCACGTTAAAGTTACACGTTGACTGCCTCAGAAAACAAAGGAGAAAGAGTGGGTTTTCCCCTTAAAAGCCTAACCTAAACAAAGGGAAACTATACAAGTAGGAAACAAAAATATATAATTTATATTAAAAAACTGCTAGTTACGCGCGCTAGCTAGGATCGAAGCCTAGCGGGTGCAACTTATGGGGTGCACAGGTTTTAGATCGATCGATATTCGAACGATGCGTGCGGTTGGTTGGAGTCGAACGTGTTGTTCTCTCCAGTAATCTGTTTTAAGTTCGTATTCCAGAATCTCTAGTGTTCACTCACTGAGTACTCTTCAAGTATCCACAAATTTAACATCAAAAAAGCCATAATGGTCTTTGATACTTCCTTATATACTATAAAAGCCACTCTTATACTCGACAATGAAGGTAAGAGACTGTTTGCTAAATATTACAAGGCTCCACACGCAGAGATTCACGAAGAGCTTTTGACAAGTGAAAAGAAACAGCTTACCTTTGAAGCAAATTTATTTAAGAAGACCTATAAACTAAATGCCGATATCATATTATTTGAAAATCAAATAGTTGTTTACAGAGAATTTTCAGATATCATCATATACGTAATCGGTGATTTGAATGAGAACGAAACCTTGTTGTACAACGTCCTACAAGGTTTTATTGGTGCTCTTGAGATTGTTCTGAGAAATCAGTTAGACAAAAAGTCGATACAAGAAAGCTATGATATGGTTGTTTTGGCAATCGACGAAACGGTCGATGATGGAATTGTTTTGGAAACCGATCCAAGTGTTATTGCATCAAGAGTTACTAAGGCACCAACTGAAGACGTTACCAATATCAAGATTGATTTATCTGAAAAGGGTTTCTTCAGCGCTCTTAACTTTGCAAAGAAAAATATTTCAGATCGTTTACAGGCATTATAAATTATGATAATTTGAAAATGCCTCAGTGTACCACCGTCTATTGTTGATCTAATTGAAGAGTCCTACATATATGACGATCTACCATATTTTTTTGAAGCTTTTATGTACCTTTTTATTTGAAAGTTTTACTGCTAATATTTGGGTTATTTCTGTTGTGATATTTTAAAATTACTATCATTTGAAAAAAAAATCAGTAAGATTATGACGTAAAAATAGTATATGCTTTATGTTTTAATTATTTTTTCTTTTTCTTGCCTCCATCACTTTTTCCTGGTTTAGAACTGCTTCCGTTTTTTGCACCTTTTCCATTTCCTTTAGCTCCATCTCCTCCTGGATATGTGATTTTCAATTTTGATGCCGTGATACACATCAAGCAGTCCTGTTGATTGATTAACTCAACCATCTTCTTGCTGTCAAACCAATCAGCACCATCCTTTTCTAAAGATTTGGAATACTTTTTGAAGAAGTAAAGAATATCAGAAACAGTTTTACCTTTCTTTAGATTACCAGGTTGAATCTTGATTTTGTAGGTATACTTGGAAAGTGCAGACCATGGGGCAAACACAGGAATGCAATCCAAGATGTTATCAGTCTTATTTGGAGAGTTTATCAGTCCTGCAATTGTCGTATAGAACGGCTCCTTTGACGGATGCTCGTGTATGCTATCCTCGGCAGTTTCAGGTTCTTCATAGAGAGATGAATTTTGCAATTCATCAAGAAGCTTCTGTAACTGATGAGCTTCTTGTTGTTTCTTTTTGGCCCCCTTTTCAAATTGCTTGTTTGCAGTTGGGTCATCAGTCTTTCGTTCAACTTTGGATTGCTGCTCAACTTGTTTGAATGTACCCAAGACAGACATTCTCAGTCTCCTTATTTCTTCATCTTGGTCACCATACTTTTGTTTAATCTTCTTCAGTTTATTCTTTTTACCTCTTATTCTGGTCTGAATTTGATCGTTGGGTCCTGGAGGTCTTAAAGATTCTTGGGAAGATTCATCTTTTTTCATTTCAGTGTTGTCCTCGCCCTGGGCAGTATTCTCTTCTTGGATGACGGTACTGTTGGTTTCACTCTCTATGGCCTCTTTATCGAAGCTTCCTAACTTTGATAACATAGTGGATAGCTCTTCAATCTTTGCAGGTAAACTTTCATCGCTTTTAACCAGTTTGAATTCAAGTTCTTGGTCTCTAGCAGTCTTAGAGCCCTTATACTTGTTGGTGGTTACTGAGTCCGCTATCCACAACAACCCAAAACCCATTGTCAATTGACAAGGTGGTAAGTAGGTTCTTTCTTTTGAGATATTTAACAATCCTGAGGGTAAGATACTGCCATCAAAGTCCTTTTTGGATACATCTTTACCTTTAACAACCCAAGGACTAGTGACCATTTTATTATCCCAGGCTTTAGTCGTTGTCAAAGAAAATATACCAGCTTGTAGCATGGTTGAAGGAGGCACATCCTTGTTCTTGTAAGGATTCTTAATGACGACTTTTAAGGAACCGTCAATATCGTTAGACACTAAAAGATCATTTTCGTTATCAAAGTGACGGTAATAAATGAGATCTATTTGACTATTGTCACGACCACTAATGCATAGATAGCCATCGCTCGAGATGAACCAGAAGAATTTTTCAAACCAATACTTTGGGCGCAATTGCTTTAAATTCTTCGTTTGCATTTGATCTTTTTCCAGCTTTTTCAAATCTTGAGCAATTCTCTGCTCAGTATTTTTAAGGGCCATTGATGCACTCTTTTCGGTCTTTTGTTGCTTCTCCTGCGCCACCTTCTTAGCATCAAAGTAACGAGTAGAGTTAGCAAATGCAGACAAAGAAAGATCTATAACCACATCAATCGTCTTGTCATCTTTAGGAAGGTTGTTGTTCTTTTTAGCATCAAATTCAGAGTCGGAATCAGAATCAGAATCAGAATCGGAGTCTGACTCTGACTCCGAGTCAGTGGAATTTGCATCTTCCTCTTCGTAGTCGTTATCTGGCAAGCTCAACGTTATCTCGTTTTTAATCAAGTTCAGTGGAAGCTTGATCATTTTGGCTACCTCATTCCCTCTTGATTGTTCCAATTTGATCAAAGTCTCGATATTTTTCCAATCCATCTGTTGATCAATCAAAGTTTGGACACTTTTCTTGCACTCTTCGATTACATCGCTATAAATCATAATTAATTCACCTTTCTTGTAGTTGAGCATCTGCAAATTAGATAACTTTTCAATTTTTTGCGATTGTTCATTCTTTAGTATTTCGAGTCTATGAGAAGCATTTGCTTTCTGTTGTTGACGTTTCAACAAGGTTTTAGAAGATTCTATGGTTGTAAAATACTTATCCAATGCTTTGTTGTATCCCATTACCTGTTCTAATTTCACATCTTCAGCTTCTTTATGAATTGGCTTGTATGGATGAAATTCATCATATAAATATTCAAGGTTGTCATCCGATGACTCGCCATCTGTTTGATACAAGGGATTTTTCTTGCACACAATATAGCCGGTAATTTGGCCAACGGGTGTGCTTATCAACCCTGAGAGTTCAGATTGACAATCATTCAAAGAATCCACGACCCCATCAAGAATATCAGCAGAAGAGAGAATGTCTAGAGAGCTTCCTCGTGGATCAATGTTGTTCTTTCTTAGGTGTATTTGGATTAAATCGGATGATAGATAGGAGACATTCATGAATAGCAACTTATTAATAGATAAAACCTTCTTATCGTCATTTTCTGAAGATATTACCCAGCCTGAGATTTCATCAGCTGTAAAATGGTGAGGCGTAGTGCCAGTTTCGGCTTCAAAGAGGGACTTGTCAAACATGGTGTAAAGGGCCCCAACAACATATCTATCGTTGTTCTCATGTTGATCGACAAGTCTAAATAAAGACATGATTTTGAGATCAGAATCCAACAATATGATGTTACCTGCACTAAAAAATTCAAGTACCAAGTAATAAAGACCATCACTGAATTCTAAAACTACAATTCTGTCATCACCAACTTGTTTGATGTTTGAAAGTCTTTTCGTTTTCAAATGCTTTCTTAACTTTGTGCAAAAGTTAGATGGCTGTTGCTGTGTAGGTCTTTGAAAATCTGTTAAATGAATTTTAAACCCTGATTCAACGAGCAAACTAACTTTCGAGTCCGGGATTGAAAACTTCAAAAGGAATGAACGATTATTAGAAACAAGGTTGTAAATATTCTGCAACCTATATCCTATGATCGATCCCTGAATCTCGGAAACCAAGATTTTTAGGTCAAGTGCTGAAATTCTTTGTTTCATATCCTTTAGATTTTTGAATTAAAGGGTGTGGGATACAAACCTAACTAATCAGTAGAAGTCCCAGAATGGCCACTGATTTGAAAAATTTGGGTCGACGAGATGTCTTTAAAAAACAGTCTTTGAGATGTTCCTGGGGAGTGCATACGTATTACGTAATTCGTGAACCTTTTTAGGTCCCATGTTAGCTGCTTTGACCATGCCTTGATAGCAACCTGCATGCGTTGTTGCGACTGCCCCAAACTCAGCTCTCGTTTTAGAGTTGAATTCCAGTCGATTACTTTTCATATGCTGTTTTGAATCACTTGGAACAACTACACCTAGGATTCTCCAACATGGATGCAGAACTAGACAAAATAATAGAAATCTTGAAACAGGATGATTCGAATATAACTTTTTTTGTGGGAGCTGGTATTTCAACAAATTGCGGTATTCCTGATTTTAGATCGCCTAAAACGGGACTTTATGCCAATCTAGCGAGATTAAAATTACCGTATCCTGAAGCTGTTTTTGATATTGACTATTTTAGAAAGAATCCAAAAGCGTTTTACACTTTAGCTGACGAGTTGTACCCTGGTAAGTTTGTTCCGAGTAAGTTCCATTATTTCATTCGTCTTTGCCAAGATAAGAACAAACTCAAACGATGCTATACACAGAATATTGATACCTTAGAAAGAATTGCTGGAGTTAAGGATCAATACATGGTTGAGGCTCATGGATCTTTCGCAGCTAATCACTGCATCGATTGTAATGCAGAAATGGAAACGGAGATCTTGAAAGAGCAGATGAAACTAGGAATTCCCAAATGCGATCAATGCTCGGGCTATGTGAAACCCGACATTGTATTTTTTGGTGAAGCACTTCCTGGGAAGTTTTTTGATCTTTGGGATGACGATTCAACATCAAATATGGATCTAGCTTTTGTCGCAGGTACTTCTTTAGGGGTGTATCCGTTTGCTTCTTTACCTGCCGAGGTGAACAAGAAATGTACGAGAGTTTTGGTTAATAGAGAACGATGCGGGGACTTTAAGTCTAGACCAAGAAAGTCGGATATTGTAATTTTGGAGGATTGCGATTTAATCGCAGAAAAAATAGTTAAGTCATTAGGATGGGAAGACGAGTTAGAAACTCTGATTCAAGAAGCTCAAAAGAAGCATGCACTTTCCAAACTTGCTAGTGAAGCTAATCAAGAGCCTAAGGACGTTGATAAGATTAAGAAAACAGAAGAAACGGCCGAACGCATTGCCAAAGAAATTGCGGAAGCTGAAAGCGATATACCTTCAACTGACAAAACCGAGAAGGATGAAAATGAAATCACTGATATAACTAAAGGCTTGGAAGATGTTAAAATTAAATAAATAAAGTATATTGGGCAACCATTACAGTTATATTGGCCCTTTTTAAACAATTAAACCTGTAATGAAGGCACCACAAGCCAACTCATATAGTGTTGTCACTCGATATGATTGCTAATATTTGACACAACGTATTCTCTCTTAACTGAAATTTACTGGATGTCGATGGTTAGTCGATAGCATCAGACATATTGGAAACTCCGATGAAAAAAGGCTCTCGCGGGTTTTAATTTCTGACCCCCTTTTCCCCTTTTGTATTTTTCAATTCGATTGAACATAGTAGAATCGAAATGTTTCTCTGAATTGTTAAGAACCATAGCATTTAGTTGATGGATTCGATGACTCATAACCCCATATCACTTATTTTGAGCTCCAGTTCTATGAACGATAAGTCTAAGTTGGAACACCAGATTCCCACCGCTGGACGCTCAAAAAGAACTAGGCATCATTCAAAATGTGATTCAAAGCGTCCGAATTGCCTTCCTATTTTTGTGGATGCTAATAATTCTGATGGCAAGATTATCTGTTCAATATTCGAATCGAAGGGATTGGCCCCACGAGTTGGGATGTGCTTCGTTGACAATGCACTCAGCCAACTGATCATTACGGAAATTGTTGATTCGCAAACGTACGTTAGATCAATTCATAAGATAATGGTGAATCAACAAAGACAAATGACAATCATTGTTCCTAAACATTACATGACTCCAACAAAAACAAATCTGATGAAGTTAATCGACACTAATCTTAACGGCGACTTTAGAATTGTTTCAGTAGCCAAATCACAGTTTATTGTGGATCCGTCTAGCGTGAACTTTTTGTTTAATGCTTTTGGAGATTCTGGCAAAAGATTGATCGAAAATGAGCTGAATGAAAAGATTTACGCTATATCTGCGGTAAATGCGGCTGTTTCCTTTATGAAGGGCTCAGCTGAGTATGACTTTATGTTTGAAAGATTTAATGTCAAATATCAAAGCCCGGATAGTACCTTGTTTATGGACACCAATACTGTCAAATCCTTGGAATTAATTGAAAATTCGGTGGATCCGATAGGAGGAATGAGTTTGTTTAAGTTTATCAAGTCGACACTCACGAAGATGGGAGAGAGGTTATTGAGGAACAATTTACTCCAGCCTTTAACGAATGAAGAGTCTATTATTTTGAGACATGAGGCAGTTCAAGAAATGATTAACAAGAAGGAATACCTTTTTGAGATAAGAACTCTTTTAAGCGAGTTTTTAGACCTGGACAAGCTATTCTCCTTTGTTATAAAGAAGAGTAATGTATCAATCGATACGGATTCCTCTCAAAGAATAAATGCCGTGATATTGTTAAAGCAAACAATGGCCACATGTACCAAACTTAAAATGATACTTCAAAATTTTGATTGCCCTTTGGTGGCCCAAATCAGGGATATTTTCAACCATTGTTGTGTAGGGGAAACAGTTGCCTTGATAAATAATTGTATCAATGAGGATACTTTTTGGGCAAATAAGCCTTTGGATCTCAAGAATCAACAATGCTATGCTGTTAAAAGTGGTGAAAATGGACTTCTAGATGTGAGCAGACAACTATATAAAAATCTTATTGAAGAAATCCTTGAAATCATTGAAAGACTTTCGGATGAGTATAATATTTCTTTAGAGTCCAACTACGATGCTACCAGAGGATTTTACATTCGGGTGAAGGACCCAGCGATGAAGACTTATTCACTACCAGATATTTTTATTAATATAGTGAATAAGTCTACAAGACTTGAATGTACCACTTTAGACATTGTCAAGTTGAATTCGAGATTGGAAAACGTCTTGCAAGAGATTTTACTTATGAGTGAAAAAGTAGTAGAATCCCTGATGTCTGAGTTTAAGAAGTATATATCTGGCTTCTTCATGATATCCGAGGCCGTTGCAGTTCTAGATTTAATTTGTTGCTTTGCTTTTAATTTTACTAAGTCCTCAAAAAACTACATCTGCCCTGAAATATCGAATAAGTTATTAATTAAAGAGGCTAGGCATCCGGTTCTTGAAACAATGCTAGATCACATTTTTGTTCCAAATGATATAATTTCCATGCCCGAAAGTTCAAGGGTTCAGATTATTACAGGAGCAAACCTCAGTGGTAAATCTGTATATCTGAAACAATTATCGTTGATAGTGATTATGGCACAAATCGGTTCGTATATTCCAGCTGACTATGCGCAACTGAAGATTTATAAACAGCTTAATACTCGTACCTGCTCAGATTCATTTGAAAATGATGCGTCATCTTTTAGCGCTGAAATGAAAGATATTGCCTTTATTCTAAATAGCTGTGATCAAGATAGTCTTGTGATTATTGATGAGTTGGGACGAGCAACATCTTATACAGACGGATTTGCTATTTGCTTGGCTACCGTCGAGGAGCTACTCTCATTACATTGCACATGCTTTATTTCTACTCACTTTGTCGATATACCAAAAATACTGAAAACAAGACTTGGGATTGCGGAAATGTATATGCGTTCTACAATTGCTGAAAACAGTAAAGGCATATTGAAGATGGATTATAAATTGACAGCCGGTATCAATTGGGTAACAGGGTACGGTATTAAAATGCTGAGCACAACAGGGGTCTTTCCAGAAGAGATATTTGAAGACGCAGTGACAATCTCCGAGATTTTGAAAATATCTAGAAATAAGTTTAAGTCTTCGGAAAAGAATATCAATGAAGCAAAGAGACAGAGATTGATATTGGATTTCTATGATACTGTCAGATATATCACCAAGAATGCAGGGACTGCCGATCTGCTTCCCCAATTGCAACTAGCTGAATCTACTTTTGTTGAGAGGATATGCAGTTTGAAGGACATTGATGATACACCAGATGGCCTCGTTGAAACTGATATATTGCAGAATAACGAAGGCAAAGATAAAATATCAGTTGATGATCTGAATTCCACCCACGAGGATGTCAAAATCCCATTGATTGGGTTTGACGCATCAGATGAGTTTATTGATTTTAGACTCCGGAGCGATTAAACATGCTGTGCTAATTATAACAGATAATATGGGATATTGAAAAGCGAGTTATTAACTATATACTTTAAAATCAGTGGCACTGAACGTCAATCAACCAATAAAAATGAAATGCTGAGAAAGAAATAGAACAACTAAAAGGGCAAAAACTAAGTACAGAATCGGAAAACAAACTTTGCTGTGAAATAAGCTAAGTCACTTATTTAAGAGACTAAAATATAGATAATATCATATCTATTAATTATTAATATATATATAGGTATAATATATACATAAAGTACTTCAATTATTAATGTTCGATCATTCTCTTATTGCAGATCTCATACGCCATTCTTCTTCTTAACAATCCCATGTCAGCTTGCGAAAACAGTAAAGGTTTTTCCCTGGAAATGTAATCAACAGCAGTACAAGCAAACACACCACAGTCATAACCGTTTTCCTGCTTTGGACCATTCATATTAGGGAAATGGTCATAATTGTTGTATCTTTCAGCTCTAGCAGGACCGTGATTCTTTGTGGTCTCCTTGATTGCATAATCCTGTAATCTATACAAGATGTCATCACCAGAACCGTACAGGGAGTCATAGTACTGGAAACATTTTTCCTTATTATTTATCACCGCTAGCACCCAATGCGATTGGTTGAGGTTAATTGGAACAAAAACGTAATCTAGCGTGGTCACATCTGCCTTTGCCCTCTTAGCCCATTTTTTAACACCGTCGTAACCTCTGGAGGCAAGTGTCGAGTAGAAATGTGTAGAGAATACATGAACATTAGGTAATTCCGTATCGATCGTGGAACGGTCCTTAATTAGACACATATAAAAATCAATGACATTATCATTCAACCACTTGCGGTCAGCCAAAGTCTTCAAATCTCTCACCTTAATATCGATGTTGAATGCATCAACGATCAAATCCTGCATATTTGGAGAAGACCAGTAGCTTTCAACGAAGTCTATTTGATCTTGCAAAAGAGGTTTCAGTTTACCTTCCTCTCTAATTTTGTTAAGCTTCAGTAAGTCTTGCATCTTAGTACGCTCCAACATGATCTTTTGGTATTCTTTGAATAACTTAGTGGATTCCAAGTTATCAACATAATCTTCTTTGTCATCTTTCAACCATTCAAGATCCTTGAATCTAGTGGTGCTTCTTGGATATTGAGGTCTTTCCACTGTGCGTAAGGAACTGCCAAAAGAAGGAATAGCTAACATTTCTTTAACGGTTTTGAGCTTGGATTTTCTATCAATACTTTCCGTTTTTGAGTGTATCAAATCGGAAGTGGGTTGAGTCTTTCTTTTATGACCGGCATCAAAATTTGACTTCAAAAACATGGCCTCAATATTAAGCGACTGGGCTTTATTTTCTTGATGTTTAAAGAAAAAAGTCCCGTAGTCTTTACCCTGTGCAATTTCAGTTGAAGCAGCAGGTTCTGAATTCAATACCGTACCCTTTCTCATTCTTTGTGGCTCAAATGCCTCGGGACTTTCTTCATTTTGAAGCTTAGCTGAAAGTTCAGAAATTTTACTTCTAGTATTTGGATTCAAACCTTTAGTCTTCTTTGTGGGTATAGGGGTATCACTCAACGGAGAAAATGAAACATTGCCTAACGCATCATCAGAAAGTGGTGTAGATAAATTTGTTGGTGCAATCGTGTTAAACAAAGTAGTGAAGATGTCTTGAGGGTTATCTTTCTTTTTCGGATTTAGTGGGGTACTTTCGATCTGGTCGTCACTCTTGGGTTTGGCAGTAGTTGCATTTCGAGGTGCTTCATTAAAAATCGCTGCATCCCTCACATTGTTCAATGCAGGTTCATTAAATTCAACTTCCTCAAACATCTTTGGACTTGGAATCATCTCAATCAGCTTTGCGGCATATGAAGCAATCAGGTTTAGCACAAAAACCATCCAAAGTAGTCCTTTCTTGCCGAGTTCTATTGAAATAATAACAATACATTTTAAAAAATTCAAAAATTCAGTTTCAGGGTCCAGTCCAGTATCAGGAATCGTCTTATGACCCGGTCCTGATGAATCAAAGGTGGCTGTATCTGACATGGATTGCTTTTTATTCAAAACTGTATCATCATTCATTAGGTTATTATGCATAGAAGCTGAGGTATGAGAAGAGTGAATTGAAGATAGTCCATTAAATAGAGTACTTCTTGAACTCGAACGAAGATTGTTGAGGAAATTGTCTTCACTAGATGATCCTACTCTAGTGGAAGTTGAAAAAATACGGGTGGATGCATTAAATGGCATATTTCCTTTATCTAGCATTGTCTCTTGTGGAACAAAAGGTAAATTGTTCGAATTTGATGACTGTTGACGTATAGTTGTAGATTGGGAACTTTGCTGCAATGAATTAGAGTTCAAGAATGTTGGAAGGTTTCCATATGTAAAGGAAGGACGAACAGGTTGTGCCATACTTGAAGAAGAGCTGGAGCTCAAACGTGAACCAAACGTCATTGGGAAGCCTTGAACAGCGCTATCACTTCGGAAGGTACCCTTTCCTGCTCTGGACTTTATGTTGATTGAGTTAAGATCCGACATTGCTCTTCTATTTTCAAAATATTTATCTGCTAGTAACATGTGATTGTGATATATGGAATTCGTTAATTAAAGAGAATGGGGAAAAACAGGAAAGAAAAAAAGGACCAAAACAAGAATAAAATAGGGGAAAGAAGAAGATTTGAAAGTTAGTGAATAAATGGGGCTCCTTATAGTTATACCAAAAACTAAACTGACAACAAATATGTGATCGGTATCAATCTATTTTGCTCTCCATTGCAAACGTAAATAAGACTGGTCAGAATTTAAAATATATACAAATATATGAATGAGCCACAACAGGGCTTTGTTGGGCTCAATCATCATCAGCCACTTTTATTTTGTATTAAGCTTTGATTTTCTCTGTGCACAGGTTTTTGGTTGGCAAAAATTATAATTAAAATCAATTTTTTAATTTACTAGTGCAATATGATAATTGCACAGTTAAGTGTGCCCCGCCGCCCACCGCTTTGAAAGAGCATGCAGCTTTGGCTGTATTTCTATTTCGTGTTGTGTTCTGATTGAACTGCAACGTGCCTCAATCCAAATTCAGCACATTTATTAATTTGTTTGTTCAATGGTGGCATCAATAGATGATTTGGATTTAAGAACCCAGACACAGCTTATATGTGGAGCGCAACCACTAAAAAGCAGCAGCCCTCAAAAGCCAAACGGGTTCGTCAAAGCAGAACGAGGACAATATGAAGATGCAAAACCCGAGTCAGTTTCACATTCTGAATCGGACTCACCTTTGTTGTTGTCGCTTAGTTACATTGAAAATTATAACGTCAGTTCAATAGAGCAACTGAACATTGAATTATCCCAATTGGACCTTCCGGCAAATCAGTACCAGAACTATATCAGTTACCTGAAGTCCGTTCATGATCCGATAACAAATCTACCAAGTCTACTCCAATCTCAGAAATACAAGACTTCAATCGACTTATTAATCTTTCTTAAGTCCTTAAGTTTATCAATTAATACTCCCCACTTTGGTTCATTCTTTAAATCATGGATACTTAACGGCCATTTCCCACTAGAAACGAACATAATGGGATGGCATTACTATGACAAAGTGATAGCTGAAATCGCAACTAAGCACTTCGGTGGTGTTAGCAATCTAGCTGATTTTGATCAGACTTTTCTGAAACTCTCTGGATTACCAAAATTGAATTGCTATGGACACCTAATTTCCTATATTACTGCTTTTAAAGTGTTTGAGTCCAACTTTTCTGTCACTGACGATATTGTCAAATCGTTGCAAGACTATCTTTATAATGCCACATCTTCTCTGAAATTTCCAAAAGCCCATGAATTGAACGATGATATTAGGATTGTGGCTGAAGGACTTATTTACATCTTTGAAAAATACCAACCTCAACTGGAACTGCATACTTTTATTAGAAATGCATTATCCAAGTCTTATCAAAGTATATCCGTCATGAAATTATGGTGTATTTTTGCGATAACTGTCAATGATCCATCAAAAGTTGTTCATACTTTTAAAGTTTACTTGGAGTATATTAGATCCGAAAAAGTGCTTAATAATAATCAATATAAAGATATCATAGGTGTCGTTGATATGTATTGCAAGGTTTTAAAATACTTAATGGGTGAAAAGATTAACAGAACAACTTTTGATCTAATTCTGGAGTGGTTTGATACTTTAGGCTCTTTGATCGACAACGAATTTTTACCTATGTTGGACGACACAAAGCTTGGCCTTATCTTGACTCAGAAATTGAGTTTAATCTGGTATGACTTGGGGCTTATTTCAAAATCCCTTTGTGAGCACTATACTATCACCGAAGAAATTTTGCAAGCACGATTGGTGAGCACAAGTAGCTATTTCAAGAAATCCATTTCCACATTAAGTAATGCTTTGTCCATTACATCGCCTAAACTAGCTTCAAGTCAATATTTCGAGTACTCAATTTCTTTGGCTAAGTTGGGGAAATATAAGGAAGCTATCAGATATTCTAGGTCTGCATTAAAGTATTCACCTAATGATATAAGGATTTTAAATGTAGTGATTTTGTTATTCTCTGCTATTGATGAAAATTGTACAAGATCATACACCATGGCCGTCGATGTCATCAATAACCCGGATTATTTGAACAGAATTAATTCGCCAGAGCAGTTATCATCTACTGATAAATGGGATATAATTCAAATGTATATGACATATATCGCATTGGTGGAGGCTGAAAATGATCAATTTGCTGCACTTGAGAACCTCTCTGGATTTTTTGAGATTGTCCATATGTTATTCAATATCACACCAACTTCGATCAACTTTAACACAATGAAAACTTCCAATGATGCCAAAAGTGTTCTTTCGGAAAGCAGATGGTCTCATCGTCCTTCCATTGTGAATCCAGAAAATTATGGGTCTCCAGAATCTATCAACGGATCTGGAGAGAAGCACCATAAAAAGGCACTTTTAAATAGAGTTATCAGCAAGAAACCTTCTAAAAAGGATTTTGAACCATCTAATCCAGTGGCCACGACTACTGAGACTGAAAAGAATATGATACAAGAAATTTGGCTATGGACTTCAAAGTTATTTGAAAGATGTGGTATGATCGATGATGGACAAGGTTGTATCAAGGAGGCAGAAGCTGTCTACAAGCCATCCTCAAAAACACATGGAAGACTGGGACAGCTGTATCTCAATGTTAATCCAAAGCTGGCTTTACAGGAGTTGGAAATATCGCTAGATCTGAGAGAAGATGGTAACGGAGAGGGCATCATTGGTTTGGCCTGCCTTATCTTGGGACTGTACAACGATAAAAATGGTTCGACCACTACGGATGTCAAGTCTTTGTTTATCAACGAAAAGGACAAGGCTTCAGCGATTGCTAGATGTAAGAACTACCTGGAGTCGTTAATATGCACCCATAACTACCAGAGAACTAGTGAAGTATACTATTGTTTGGCACAGATTTACGAACACATAGAAGATGATGTGAGACTCGAACTGGCATTGCAGAAATGTATTGAGTTGGAGGAAGCTCGGCCTGTCAGAAACTTGCTGGATGTGATTACATATCCATGAAACAGCGGAAGAGCAAAAGGGCATTCCCATAAATAATGTACCATTTCATTCACCTGTAAATTTTTTCTCTCTATATATATATTAATATCACTTTTTTTTAACTTTTCATTTCACAATGGTACTGAGCTATTCTTTCGAGTGTTTCAAAGCCCAGGTTGGCCTGACCGGTCCCTAAAAAACGTTGCCAAGCATACACAGCATATAGAGATTACAGGGTCAGCCACCGCCACCACTGCCAGGCAGTGCCAGGCAGGGTCCAAGCCTCCAAGGCCTCGCCCCCTCTCTCTGTGGCCATGCGCGGTGTGCTGAAACACTTCTGGCACACGCACCGCCCTCTATTTTGGTTTCGGGCGTGGCTCTGGTTTCGAAAGCGCAGGAGATCTTATGCCGAGCAACAGCTGTCTAGATGATATATAAGTCATGGTTTATCTCCCCTCCATGTTTCTTGTTAGAGAGGATTTTATAACTTTCCTTCATCTTGAAAAGTCCTTAGAGTAATCGCCGTTCCCACTGGCCTTCGAGTTATCCGGCACCAGATCAAATCTCACGGACGCGCTTCCACAGGCACGCTACTGGAGGAAAAACCCACCGTGTTCTATTTATAACCACTAACAAATCCCTGCAGAACGGTACCTGGATCCATAGTCGTTGATCCAGGTTCACTTAAGAAACTGGGCTCCTATATCTTACCAACAACTGAAATTATAAACATTTTGTGGCCCCAATTGCGCTTTTTTGTGTGCTTTGTTTATTTTGAATTTATCTAGTTTACTTTTTTTAGGGCATTACTCCATATATCATCCACCTCTTAGTGGTATTTGATCCAAGATGTCCGTTCTGAGAGCATCGTTTGAAAAAACCGATCCGTCTTTGATTACATTTCGTGACATTATGATCGAACACAACTTCAAAAAAGTGACTTTCCTTAATGTGTTCCGTTATATCGTAATGTTAGTTGCTCTAGTGCTTCAGTTTGCGTTTTTGGCTTCAGATATTTACACATTGATCCAGATATATGCGCTCGGTAACTGGGCGGACTACCATGCCATATCCTATGTTCCTATTATAGCATATAAGATCATATTTACAGCATGCATTGGCATCTCCATGGCTTTTTTGATTGTCACATGGTCTTTTGGAATATACGTTTATCGTTCGGATAAGGTGGTCAGATCGTACTTGGATGATGTTGCAATGAGTTTACATTCATTAGGATCATTTGAAAAATTCTGCATCTATCAGCGCATTTCAACAAATTCATTCCACGATTGGTATGTGATCACAATTTATCAGTCATGGCACTTTTCAATATATTTATGGCTGTTTGCTGATACTCCAAGACAGATACTTAACGGTGCCACCATCGCATACACAATCTCAAATTCGTTCACTTCTTCAAACATATCAGCTATCGTGAAAGAAATTGCTGAGTCCAATAAGCAAGAAGCTGTATTGCTTTCATTCATGACGTTTTCGTTCCTTATCTGGGTAATATTTACAGCCAAGTTCGTTGCCGTCTTATTATCTTCGCTATGCATTTGCAGTTCTGTTCGGAAAAAGGAACACATGTCTTTCTCTAAAGTCACTCACAAGCTGGTTGCCGATGCAGTGCTTGAAATGTATGACGAGCATGATAGAAAGTATAGTCTTGGAATACAGTCCAATAGAAGGAAGATTGTTAGAGATGATTCTATACCATCGGATCTTTCAATCACAGAAGAAAAATATGCAAGCCAGTCCCCTGATAATTCATTCGATAATCCGTTTAAAACAAAGTATCCTTCCCCACAAACAGCTCAAAGAATTGATATATCATCTAGAGTACCAATTTCAACAGAAAAATCTTTCAATAATCCGTTTGAGACGGCCCCACTAACCACACCTGTCATTCCACCTCCAAGAGCGCTGTATGACCGTCCAAACCTTTCTTCAACTTCTCTATCTACATCTACGATTGATCCATTCTCTGATAAATCCGCATATCAAATCAGAAGTAACAGTTACAACGATCTAGAAAGAGACTCGATCCGCCGTTTAGAAAGCACCATGGAAATTGACCACTTAGTCTCAACTCAATATGGAAGCAGCGAATCGCAAGAACCGAAGACTAATCATATATATAACGAAGATCAAGAGTTTGGCCAGTTAGGATCAATGAACGCTAATTCTCAGGAGCACTTATACGGCAGCAGGATTTACAAATCGGCTGGTTTAGAAGGTTACACATTTAGAGATAACCACAGTTCTCAAGAATTTGAGTAGCTTCAGGTTTCTTCTTTTTTCCTTTTTAATTTATTAAATAATGGACCAACTAGCACATTGAATGTGTGCATTTTAATGACATTGCTCTCATCCATTTTGCTTCGTTTGTACGTATTTCCTTTTACGCAAGTCATTTTTCGCTATTATCTTTTATTCTTGTAATTTGTAACTTTGTCTTCTTGTCCCATAAGCATGGATTTGAGAGGAAGAATTTATATTCTAAAATAATATACTAGTAAGAAAAAGGTAGTTAGTTTACCAGCCTCTACTCGATAACTTCTGTTCCTTCTTCAAGTCAGAGACTTGAACACCAAACATCAATTTACCCAAATTGAAACTGCTTTCTAAAACGGACTTTGCGTTGTCAAATGAGTTCACTGCATCGACAATTGCTCTAGCTAGTTTTTCAGGATTGTCACTTTTGAAGATACCCGAACCAACAAAGACACCATCACAACCTAACTTCATGCAGAGTGCAGCGTCCGCTGGGGTTGCAACACCACCTGCTGCGAAGTTAACAACCGGTAGCTTACCGCCATCTTGAATCAACTTCACTAGAGACTCGGGTTTAACTCTCATATTCTTAGCAAATTCAATCAATTCTGGAGATTCTGCGCTACAGCCTTTGAAAGTCTTCAAAACGTTATCGACATCTGCTTGAATTTGTCTAATGTGATAGACGGCTTCGCTAATATCACCAGTACCAGCTTCACCTTTAGTTCTGATCATAGCAGCACCTTCTTCAATACGTCTTAAGGCTTCTCCTAAATCTTTGGCTCCACAAACAAAAGGAACACTAAAATCATTCTTTTGGATGTGGAATTGTCTATCAGCAACGGTCAACACTTCTGATTCATCAATATAATCCACACCAAGGGATTCTAACAATTCAGCTTCCACAATGTGCCCAATTCTCACTTTGGCCATAACTGGAATGCTAACGGCTTCCATGATATCCTTGATCATTTGTGGATCAGACATACGAGCAACACCACCTTCTTTACGAATATCTGAAGGAACACGTTCTAAAGCCATAACAGAGACGGCACCTGCTCTTTCGGCAATTAGGGCCTCTTCAACGGTGGTGACATCCATTATGACACCATTTTTAAGCATCTGTGCTAAACCTGCTTTGTGATGAAAAGTTGATGAGTTTGAAACCATTTTTTAATGCAATTATTTGTTGTTGAAAGGGGAAGAATGGATATTAAGAAAAATAAATAACAAACAAGCTAGCAAGATAATAAGAATAAGCAGCTGGAGAGAGGGTATTTATAGCCACCATTCCATTTTCAACGTTTTCCCCTCTCGGTCGATTATTTTATTTTCAATGTAGTTTAATTTGCAAGAAAACTGGTCCAATTCACAGTTTCTAAAAGAAAGCCTACCCGATAAGAGTCAATAATGGAAGCAGATACCCATGTACTTCATGTTTGACAGCTCTGTTGGGTATATCGGACTTTCTAAACCGATATTTTTTATGCGGAGTATCGGATATCAAAGCTCTGACACCGTCAAAATGGGTACGTTGCAAGTTTGGCGTGGGAGCATGGCACACTTATTTAGAAGCTTCGGCGGTTGGAATGCCAGCTCCATTTCAGTTTAGACAGGTGGACATATTATTATAAACGAAGGTTCCGCTGATAGCCGTCCAATTATCCTACTTTTTTTCTGTGTTTTGTTACGAGTTTTGACGGTGACTCATGCCTCCCTCCTCTTTCAAAACTAATTTTGTTTCGGCTAAGGAGTATAGCGTTCAGATCTGCAACAAATATTTAGCTTTGGGTATATATGCATATAAATATAGACGTCTAGCGTTGATGTTTTCTATATCCAATTATCTAATAGCTCCGATATAGGTAAGTAACCTGTTAAACTATGACCGTTTTGAACGAGATAAGTGTTGGTGTTCTTGCATTGCAAGGATCGTTCAGGGAACATATTTCACACTTTGCCAATCTTTTCACCCAACTCTCCAGTGAGCCAGGATACTCACAGTTCAAACTTTCAGTGAAGTCGATTCGCAAACCAAGTGACTTGACAGATATCAATGCAATTGTACTAGTTGGTGGAGAATCAACCACAATATCCATATTGTTGCAACGTTCTGGATTGTATGAACCACTATGTGAACTAATCCAATCTGGCAAGATCGCTGTCTGGGGTACATGCGCAGGATTAATTCTGATCTCTAAATTTGTCACCAACACCAAAGTGGAATTGGGGAGCCTGAAGTATGAGGTATTGGGTGGGTTGGATGTTACAATCGAGAGAAATTCATTTGGTAGACAATTGGATTCGTTTACAGAGAAATTGTACGGATTTGAAGGACTAGATGGGGACGGTGGTTTCTACGGAGTGTTCATTAGAGCTCCCGTTATTACTGAAATTTTGCCAAGGGGTACGGGAGCTGAGCTAAAGACAAAGGCTGACACTGTACTAGCTCCTCAAATTTTCACCAACGAAGCTGATGTTGAGATCTTATCGACCGTTCGCAAAAACGATAACGATCTTATTGTTGCGGTTAAGCAGGGCCATATCTTGGGTACTTCATTTCATCCAGAACTTGTTCAAGGAGACTATCGCTTCCATAAATGGTTCATTGACAAGTTCGTCTTGAATCTTTGAAGGCTCTGACAGTGCTATTTTGAGTACATATATATATTAGAATTAAATTAATTGGTTTTTTTTTTTGACCGTTCCTATAAATATCCAAAAGACACACAAACATACGTGCATCGATTTTCCCACCATCAAACAGGTTTAACTTTGAAATGCAACGATATCAATGAAAAGATAAAGCTCTTCAAGTTTTGAGTAAAATAAAAGAAAACTTTCAAACCGTCTGGATCTTCAGTCTCTTTACATTCAGTGACACTTCCCAACCTCTTGGACTGCATAAAGATACTCTTGTCATCATACCGTAATTCTAATTCCTGTCTTGCTTCTCCCCTAGGTTTGGGCCACTTTGAGTCATTTTCAAGCATGATTTCACTATCCCTTATCATCCTCACAACCTGATCAACAACAAGTCTAGATATACCAACATCCTTCCTAATCAATTCTTCGTTTCTGTAGTTACTTTGATTGGCATACCTTAACATACCATGACTGGCTTTGCTTGGATCGTATCTGATGTCAAATTCAAGAAACTCATGGCCAGCCTCCCGACTTTTACGGCCTTGATAAACCCGAATATATAGAGGCTTTAAACTATCAGAATTTGTCGGTTCTTGCACCATTGGTGCATCCTCCATCATTGGTTCAAGCTCATCACTCATCCTATGTATAAATGTTGTTGAACTGGGTGATCTAAGCCGAAATATCAGGCTGTTACTAAATGCTGGTTCACCATGTCGGCTAAAAAACCTAATTACATGCAAGCGATCTCCATAATTTTTCATTATATCGATCCAAAAGAAAGTACACGTGATGTGTATCACCTGATTTATATAGGTGTGCACGGGTGTTTATCACTATTAAATTATTCAAATTATTTTAACAATATTCAATTACGCTCGGCGTAGTGAAGATTCCATCCATCGATGTCTGTATGAGGCTCCACCTTGAACATTTGAAAAAAAATTTGAGTCATAAAGTCACTCGGAGTCATCGTAACCGACTATATTCTCTTGATCTTGTACAGAATCATTGCCACGTTAATCCTTCATCATGACTGAAATTGTTAGTGAGCCAGAAGCTCAATACAACTTGATCACCAAGAACTTACAAGAGGTTTTAAACCCTCAAATCATAAAGAATATCCTAGAGGTTGAGAAGAGACCACTGAAGATCTACTGGGGAACTGCACCAACAGGTAGACCACATTGTGGTTACTTTGTTCCAATGACAAAATTGGCTCATTTTTTAAAAGCGGGTTGTGAAGTGACCGTCTTGTTGGCTGATTTGCATGCATTTTTGGATAACATGAAAGCTCCATTGGAAGTTGTTCAGTACAGAGCTAAATACTACGAACTGGTTGTTAAAGCCATTTTGAAATCAATTGGTGTGCCTATTGAAAAGTTAAGATTTGTTGTTGGTTCAGACTATCAACAATCTCCTGAATATATTTTGGATCTATTTAAATTGTCGAATATTGTTTCTCAAAATGATGCTAAAAGAGCTGGTGCAGATGTCGTTAAGCAAGTTGCCAACCCATTGTTATCAGGTTTGATTTACCCATTAATGCAAGCCTTGGATGAGGAACACTTGAAATGTGACGTTCAATTCGGTGGTGTTGATCAAAGAAAGATCTTTGTTCTAGCTGAAGAAAATTTGCCATCTTTGGGCTACAAGAAGAGAGCACATCTAATGAACCCAATGGTTCCAGGTCTAACCCAAGGTGGTAAAATGTCTGCATCTGATCCAAACTCGAAGATTGACATTTTGGAGGATCCAAAGAGCGTGAAGAAGAAGATTAACACTGCGTTCTGTGCTCCTGGTAATGTTGAAGAAAATGGTTTACTATCTTTCGTTGAGTACGTTGTTGGTCCTATTTACGAATTGAAACATGGTTTGGGTAAATTCCAATTCAACGTTTCCAGACCTGAAAAGTATGGTGGTGACATCACATTTGACTCGTTTGAAAGTTTGAAAGAAGCTTTCAAGAACGAAGAGTTGGGTCCAGTCGACTTGAAGGGAGGTGTTACTGATGCCATTAACGCCCTCTTAGAACCAATCATAAAAGAATTCAACGAGTCTCCAGAATTCCAAGAAGCACAACAGAAGGGATACCCAGCCCCAGTTGAACAGAAGAAGAAAGTCAAGAAGGTTAAGGATAGAGGTAGTAGATTCCCTGGTGCATCCAATACTAACAGTGTACCAGTTACTGAAGCTGCTGAAAAGCTTGCCGAAACTAAGTTAGAGTAATTTACATATTATATACATTTTATCAACGTCTAATTCATGTGTTACTTTGTAATTGTTCAACTAACTCTAGTAGTCGTACCACCCTCTCTGGCCGATATCGAGAAGGCACTCGTATACCACTTGTAATATTTTTAAATATAGATGTCTAACATAATCAAGCTCAGTAAGAGAATGATTCACGACCAGCCAACAGATGTTGATTGTAGTACAAAATGTGTATATATATGTTATAATATATAATATATATATAAGCAACGCGCACAAAAGCTCCAAAAACAGATTCGGGGATCTAAACCCGCGTGTCCGCGCATATAACTCTCCTGAGACTGATTGGAGTTTATAGTGGATCTTAAGTTTTATATATCCGCAGGTAAATGTTTGGAGAAGGCAATCTGTTTTTAGGAGTTCGGCATTGCAAATAACGGGTATTCATCTGGTGTTACATCTTCAAGAGGTAATTAGGCTACTAAGAATCCGAATTTGCGTCCCGTTGTCTCTTCTATTGCTTAGTCCCAATCGCCCTAAGTAGACAATCAATTGTCGTTTCATCTCTAATCTAGAGAGTCAGGGAGTGGGTTATACATTCACGTTCACAATATAGCAGTTACCTATACAAAGACAATTTGATGAGCGAAGAACTGCCTATACAGTCTTCAAATGGGACGAACTCTATCGACCAGAATGCCATTTCATCAGGGGCCGAGTTAAGTTCTAAGGTGGATGATGGAAACAAAAGAAGATCAAATGTTGCATGCATTAGATGTAGAAAGAGGCACATTAAATGTGATGGTGTGGGTCCGCCTTGTTCCAAATGCGAACAGTCTGGCGTTGTCTGTGAGTACGTTGAAGGTGAGAAGAAAGTTGTTATTTCAATGAAGTATTTGAACAAACTACACGATGAAATTTCAAGGTTGAAGATAGAGAATGCAAGCTTGAGAACAAACATGAAAAGCTCACATGGAAACCATCTTGAACTATCAGGCATTGCTATGGATAATGATCTGCCCGCTAAATATAAAGAAAACGCCAGAGCTGGCATTCCGATGGGACCATCAACGTCTGTTGCAGCATCCTCTTCTACGTCAGTGCCGTACACGGAAATTAGTGAAGAGGTTGACGAGCCAATAAGCACATCATCGCCTAACATCAACAAGTTAATAAATAAGGAGGAAACATTGGATAGCAAGGAAGTAGCAGGTGACCCTCAAAGCAGTCGTGAGAGAAAAGCAACAGGAGGTGAAATTATTCCACCATTCTTAGATAAATACGGGCGTATTATACACTCCAGAACAGGAGAAAGGATATATATTGGTTCTTCTTCAATGACTTTATTTGGTTTGGAAATTAATAGGTTAGTCACTCCAATGATGTTGAATCACTCAAACTCACAGGCTGCTCATAATGCTTCACCAGAATCTACATCCTCAGCAGGTGTGCCGACCCCTGCTGCTGAAGCGGAAACCATTTTGGAAAGAGAGGGAAATGCTTATAGAATTATGTTAGGCAAGACGCATTCTAGACCTGGAATTGACGTTAATTTCACTTTACCGAGTTACAGTTATGCGATGCTGCTAGTTGATTCCTTTATCTCTTATAACGATGGGTGTTTTTACTTTTTTAACGAAGGGCTAGTTAAAGAGAATTTGAGAAGGGTTTATAACGATGATGGTGAGACTGGATTTAAACCGGATTATGGAATTGATTCGTTAAACAATTCAAAGGAGACTGAAACGATTTTGGAAACGATTTGGTTTTGCAAAGTGCTATTGATTTTTGCTATTGGTGAAATGTACCTAGGAACAGCAAATAATTTGAACGGTTACAAGATCAGCGAGAAATCTCGAAAGAAGAAGCAAAAATTGAATGGTGGAAATTTTGCAGGAACAACCAAGTTACCAGGCTCAGGATTCTTCAATCAGGCAAGTGAGTTGTTCACTGGTTTATTTGCCAGTGGTTCCATCGATAATTGTACTAGGGAAGGTGGTATTGAAGTTCTTTTATTATATGCATTTTACTTGCAAGTGGCGGACTGTACAGTTGCCTCATATTTTTACTTTGGTATTGCATTAAGGGCCTCTTTGATTCTGGGTTTCCATGTTGACGTTGGTAAGGATACTTTGAACAGATACGAGTTGGAGCATAGAAGAAGGTTGTGGTGGACGGTGTACATGTACGAAAGAATGTTGGCATCAAAGGCTGGTCTACCATTATCTCTAACAGATGATGATATTTCAAGTGAGTTGCCAGATGATTTTGATATGTCTAGCCCCCCAAGTGGTTGTGAAAATTATATCTTCCCTGAAGCTGAATTCATCCGAAACTGTGTTAAGATCACTCAAATCAATGCTAATATTTTGAGAAGGTTATACACCAGACAGCCATCTTCCAATATTCTACCTATTGTTCACGAATTAGTTGTAAGTCTATTGAAATGGAAGAGGGCGTTACCGGACTACATTAACTGTGATTATCAACAAGCAGAGATTCAAGTCAGCAGACTTGTTGTGAACATGATGACCGAATATTTCCAGGGTATCAATTTAGCTGTTCGGCCACTTCTATTCCATTTTGTGCTTCTAAACCTGAAGTCCGAAAATCCAAGACAAGGTACATATTTGGACCTGTCTAAATATTCTCCAGTCATCTTGACCCTGTTAAACGCTTCATTCCAAGCTTCTATAAATACGATTCGTTCTTTGTGGGCTTTGATGCCTGAAAACATGGTTGCATTATTTGGTTACATGGACAGGGAGTACCTCTTCACATCTACCGCTACTCTAGTGCTATTTAATTCCACTTTTGGTGTTCATGATGCAACTTTGGAATATTTGAGCCAAGCGTTGATGATGTTTACAAAAATGAGAAATTTGGGAAATCACCCAGCAACACTAAGAAGGGAACAGATCTTGAAGTTATTGACTTTACTTGACTTCAACGGTGCCATGTCAGATCTCATTAGAAAGCATCAGGATAATATGATTGCTCCAATTCCCGACTTGAACCACCAAACTGACTCTTCGGGATTCAAGTATGATGGATTAAATCAGAAGAAGCAACAACAGGAACAAAATTTGCAACCTCTGAACGAAGAACAGCAACAGTATAAAGAACATCGGGATCTAGACCCTCATACTGCTAGTGGCGTTGCCAACTACAAGTCATCAGAACATTCACATCTAATTAACGATACACAACATACACAGTCGCAGCTGGCAAATCAAAAGAGCTCTCATCAATTAGACGCATCAGGTTCAAATCACGGGTTTGGTCCCGATAGTCCGTTTTCATCGATGTCACCAACCATGAGATACCTCCAACACCAACAGTTGCAGAATTCACTGTCACCTTTACATGGTGCCTACTCGGCCAATTCTCAAAACATACTTTCTCCTGTTGCCAATTTCTATCAGCCGTCACCTGTTCCTTCACATCTGCACGAGACATTTGGCCAACAACAGCAACATCACCAACAACAGCAGCAGCAACAACAACAACAAACACATAATTTACCGTTCAAAAGCTCGCCATTCCTGCAAGCAGTTACTTCTGCATCCAACCTTGTCGGATCCCAAACATTCTCGCCTTCCTTACTACCATCGCTAGCATTATTAGAAGACGTTCCAAGCTTGGAATCATTAGAGACTAACAGCATGAACGACATGGAGTTATGGAAAGACATCACTAGTCAAGCTGCCTGGTTAGCTGGTGGTGATACAGGAGAGGAAATTTCAGCCTTGCTTCATAATGCAAATTCTGCTTCTAATTCTAACCCTAATCACAATAGAGACAAAAGAGCTAATGAATAAACTCTGCGAACCTTACATTTACCGTAATTCTTCTAATATATTCTTGATTTATTTTGTTTAGCGTATAACATTTCGTAATTGTAGTTAACTACGAAGGTTTTTTCAGATCCTTTCTACAGGATAGTTCCAATTTGATGACAATATTAAAAATTAAATCGCCAAATGTTTCTTATTAAAAATAAATAAAAAAATATGGAAAAAGGGGGGAGAGGGGGGTGGAGCCGCAGTTCTGTGTCACCAAAGATTCTCTATAAACTAGTCAAAAAAACGAAAAAAATAATTTAATAGATAGCTTTGTGACAAAAATAGGGAACACAAAACCGAAAACAAACGGTTGGTATTGCAAACTAGCAATTACGCAAAAAATATCAACGAAAAAATAGCAAGAAATTTCACCTAATAGGTGACGAAGGGGCAAAGAAACACCTATTCATATTAAAATAAGCATATGGAAAATTCAAAACTCGGATCTACATAGTTATACAGATAGAAGATTCTGAAACTAGGAAAAAACACATAAAAAAGAGCAACGATAAAATCATTGTAAATTAAATTAAGCAGAGGTCTCGGTTTCCTTGTTTTTGTACTCTTCATAAGCAGATAAAGCTTCTTCGAATTGAGTGTTGAACAATTCTTCATCTTCCAACAAAGCCAAGATCTGTTGGTTTTCCATGTCCAACATCATACCAGTGATCTTACCTGCGGCTTCTTGAGTTTGTGCCTTACCAGTAGCAACAATCTTTGAATATAATTCTTCACCTAAAATTCTCTTTTGTTGTTCTGGTGGGAACTGGGTTAGCGTTTGGGCTAAGGAAGAACCTTCTTCCTTACCGACTCTCTTTGGCTGTTGTTGCTGTTGTTGTTGGTGTTGTTGTGGTAACTGTTGTTGGTGTTGAGGTCTGTTGTTTTGGTAGTATCTTGGTTGTGGAAGTCTTCCATTTTGTGGGTAATCGTTGAAGACTGGTTGAACATACATTGGGATTGGTTGACCGTTTGGACCAAGTCTGAATTGTTGTGGAACAGAAACACCTTGGGCGGTTCTTGGAATACCTTGTGGCATCATCATTTGAGGGTTTGGAGTACCTGCAAATGGACCTGGTCTAGCACCTGGTTGCATGAATGGAGGGTTTTGACCATAAAAGACAGGAGCAACAAATTGAGACATACCACCCTGGACAGCGGCTTGCTGCATTCTCATTTGGTTTCTGGCTTGAATTTGTTGGGACAATTGAGAAACTCTGGCTTCCTTTCTTTGAGCTAAAGCAACGTACAAAGGCTTACCAGCAACCATTCTTTGGTGCATTTCAGCAATAGCCTTAGTAGCTTCCTCTGGAGCGGAGAAGCAAACGAAACCGAAACCCTTTGACTTACCAGATTCATCTAACATAACCTTGGCAGAAGTGATGGCACCGTATGGCTTGAATTCTTCTTCTAATTTTTCATCATCGATAGAATCATCCAGATTCTTGATGAATAAGTTAACACCTTGATAACTAGAATATTTTTCCTGTCTAGCGGATTCGTACATGTTCTTCAAAGCTTCCATTCTATCTCTCTTCTTTTGAGCTCTTCCAACGTAGATGGCCTTGTTTTCAACTTCCTTACCGTTCAAGTCCTCGACAGCTTTAGCAGCATCTTCGTGTTTTTCGAAGTTAACAAAACCAGAACCCTTTGATTTTCCAGTTTCATCTTTGTTAACGTAAACAGAAGTGATTTGACCAGCAGTTGCGAAGAAGTTCTTTAAGGCTTCTTCATCCCACTCTAGAGGAATATCTTTGACGTAAACGTTGGTGAAGTTTGATAGCATTTCTTCCAACTTGGATTGTCTGTCCTTCTTAGCTAAGTGAGGACCGACGAAAACCTCGTGATCGTTCAACAACATACCGTTCACGTTTTGGATAGCAGATTGAGCGGATTCGGCGTTATCATAATGGACGAAACCAAAACCCTTGGAATTCCCATGTTCATCAGTTGCAATCTTACAGGATAAGATGTTACCGAAAGCAGAGAAAGTATCGTGCAAAGTCTTGTTGTCGATAGCTGGGTGTAAGTTCTTGATGAAGATGTTTCCAGCACCGTTCTTTCTCAAAGATGGATCTCTTTGGGACCACATGATTCTGCATGGCTTACCCTTGATTAGAGAGTAGTTCAACTCTTCCATAGCCCTGTTACCATCTTCATGGTTTTGGAAATTGACGTAACCGTAACCTAAAGATTGTTTAGAAACAGCATCTCTACAAACTCTAATGGTGGAAACTTGACCGATTTGTGAGAACACTTCAAACAAGTCTGATTCAGTAACAGATAAGTCTAATTCACCAACGTACAATGAAGCTAGAGTTTCAGGTTGTTGGGTTGATTCAGCGGTAGATGATGATTCAGTGGTAGTAGCTGAAGCTTCAACTGGAGTTTCAGTAACTGATAACTTTTCAGCTTGTTCAGTTAATTGGTTGATATCTGATGCGGACATTTTATGAGAATATATGGTATTTTCAATAAATGTGGATTATTTTCTATAAGGTTCCTATAACTGATTAACGATTATAAGTGACAAATAAAAAATTGATTTTTTTTGGCTTTTTTAAACTTTTTCAACTTTTTTTTTATTTTTTAATATAAAAATGTAGTTATGCAATCTGAATTTAAAATCAAAAGAAGTTAAATACAGGAGTACAAAGTTGTTGAGTGCTGTTGATGGAGAACAAAGTTGGTCAAAATCAAACAAGAGCACTAAGAGTAAAGCATTTTGAACAAATGCTTTTTTTTTTTTTGCTAGGAGCTGTTTTTTTTTTTTTTTCCTTTGTTGAAACAATTTGGTGGTTTGTTTGCAGGGCGTGTTTTTCCACCGAGACGAAGATTGAGAGAAACGCCGGCGGTTTCGACTTTTCATTTTGCGCGCCGCCGCGGCGTGGAAAATTTTTCACGCTGTCGGTTGTTGCTGGCCCGTATTTCTGATCTGGCAGTCAGTGTTTTATTTGGTGTACAGGTGTTGTGTTTTCTTTTATGTATAATTGAGTGGTCATGTGATCTCGATCTGCATGTCAATCACCATGCATGCTATGACCATCTAGCGATCATAAATGGTCCAGCAATTGGGAAACCCCTCAACTTTTGACTATGGCAACATTTTCCTTAAGCAACTAATAACTAGTGTATATTTTCAGTTTTATTGCCCGTGTATTTGTTTTGTAGTGCAATTAGCGATGAGTCAGCTATCGGCTGTTCTTCTGGTGGTAGCTTCGGTGGTTCGTCATTAGGTAGCTTCGGTGTATATTTATCTGCAACCGATCCGCTTGTTATCTGTACTCAAGTAGGTCATTATTCATAGTTGTCATTACAAATTCACTTGATTGGAGAGTAATGATACAAAATTGAATGAAAATGTTTCTTTTTTTTGCCAAGTTGCATCGTAGTTCACTGAGAGACCGACGCTTCATTAAACTGTGGGCTCTACTCCATAAATGCAGCCTATCCTATTATCATCGTAAATTTGCAACGTTACATACCATAAAATCAAAATAGAGCTTAAAAATATCTTTGTTAAATATGCCATGTATTCTTGTGTATCTTGAAACCCTTTGACGGAGAATGAAAATTTGTACTGATGTCTCAAAACAAGATTCTACTCGAAAATAAGGTTGAATCAAAATGGTTTAGAAGTTATGTTATTTATTCTTTCTGGCTCGTTTAGTTATTTCTACACGAGCCCACAACTTAGTTTTGGATCATTCAACAACAGTCACTAAAGATGTTTTTAACTCTAAAGCTGATACTATGTTTGTAACAAAACTCGACAACACGGCTATTTATGATGATTTATACAAGGGAGCTAAATACTCTTTTATTGCATATACAGATTTAAAAATTGGTAAGATTCAAGATGCCTGCTCTTTTGAATCTTGTAGCAGGGATACCGAGAATATAGATGTCGTCAACATTTGGGATGGTTTAATTCGCTGTGTCACAATGGTCAATCACGATAGGAAAGAAGTAGTTATCGTCTTTAAAGGTACAACAACAATTCCTGACTGGATAGTTGATTTTGCATTCACCCCCGTGCATTATGTTCCCCATGTTATTCAAAAGGGCAAAAATACTCAACATTATAAATGCGATAATTGCCAAGTTCATGTCGGATTCTACGTTTCAATTCTATCTTTCATGAATAAAGGTATTGACTCGTCTTTGAAAACTCTTAAAGAGCATCCAGATTACAAATTGAAAGTCACCGGTCACTCCTTAGGTGGTGCATTGGCATCATTAGCTTCAATAGAATTACACTTATTAGGCTTCTTGCCGTTGTTGATCACTTATGGAGCACCTAAGTTTGGCAACAAAAACTTGATCGATTGGATTGACAAAACGTACAATACCCAACTACTAATTAGTGACCTTAACTCACATGCTCTCTCAGACAACCTTCCCCTCAAGTCATACATAAGAGTTACTCACCATGGCGACATTGTCCCTTTTGCTCCATTTAAACAAACTGGATTTGCACACGGGGGATGCGAAGTCTACATTCAGAAAGATTGGTCAGTCGATCCACAAGACATGGTTGTTGTAAGAGGCGAATGGGATGTTGAGACAGAATATGCTGTTCTTGAAGATAAGGCAAAGGCACTAATTGAAAGTGGATCTTTAGCTGAAATTGTCAACGAGTATAATGTTGTGGCTGCGCATACTATATACTTTGTTCCAGTTGGTCCTCGTGGATGAACTATTTCTGTTGAGAAGCGGGTATATTATGTAGAAAAAAGAATCAAGTGAAAATTTTAAAGAGACAGAAAATTTCCTGAGTTGCGTTGATTTTGTTATCTGGTAAACTTAAAGTTTTAAAGTGCCTTGAAGAATTATCAAGTGGCAGTTTCCAGAGTAATACACATTTGCTTCTGGTAGCCTTACCCTCTTAGGGAGTCTCTGGATTAGCGTCCAGTGGCCCATAATAGAAAAAGAAAATACAGTTTGTCGAATTAAAGAAACAATAACAGTATATATAAAAATTTTGAAAAGTAAAACTAAAACAGCCGAATCTACGGAAGACTGTAGATCACAATAAATCAGAAAAATAAAAACACGATAAAAAAAACTATATAAAATACATGATTCAGAGCTAACCAGACTTTTTTATGATAGCAAGTACCATCTATACGCTAAAGCTTAAAGCAAAGCTCACGTTTATTTTGCCTCCTTGCTATGGCTGGCCTTCTTATTATACATCTTTTTGATTAATTCGGCAGTGACTTCACTATTAGGCCAGGATTTCTGGGCAATTTTCCACAAGTCTCTGTTCAACGTCATATCGGAGTTGGAAACTTTCTCAATATGATCACCAATATTGAGAAGAGCACTCTTCAACTTAGCACCCCAAACAGCCTTGTCTAAGCCTTTACCTTTACTTTGCCAAACTTTCAAATCTTTATCGACAGCTTTTAGAAGCGGATGTTCAGCATAATGAGTTGGGTGGGTAGACTGAGAGTGAGTTGGATGAGTTTGCTTCTTTGGGATAGATGATGTAGACACCTTAGGGCTCGTTGGTAACAAAGGACGAGATGGTTTAGGTGGAAGCTTCTTAAGAAGTTGTTGCAACGTAGGTTGTGATCCACTTCCTGATGAATTTGTATTGGACGACTGTGGTGGTTTGGGTGTTCCATTCTTTGAATCAACATCCGGAGTGGTGGATTTCTTGATCATCTTTTTCACTCTGAAAGGTTTCTTCGTTTCCTTGCCGTTATTGTTTGAGTCTCTTGGATCTCCAGAAGCGGAAGATGCTGGGTTTTGCATCTCTTTCAAGAATCCTAACAAATAATCCGATCTTCTAACAAGATGAACTGCACCGGGTGTCTTTTTATTGAATTTCTCTTTCTCTTCTTTAGAGGCACCCACGGGCGGTGATTCCAAGAACAGCATATTCTGCAAACCCAAGATTGGATCATCTCTAATTTGCGTCCAGGCTCCGTAACCAAACTTGTAGATACCGATCAATAGCATAGTGTCCTCCTTTGAAGTCCAATCGCAAGACCAACCATGAACTGCCTTTGGTTCTCTCTTGAATCTGAACTTCATAGGATCATCTGCAGGAACAAGTTGCCTTAGAAGCTTTAGTTCTTCAGGACGGTTGAGAATGATTTCAGCATTCAAGTTCTTAATACCATTATAGTCAAGCAAGACAGCCTTCTTCTCCCTTCTCTTATTGTTATATGCAGTCATTGCCGGAGTAGGATACGAGGAACCATCTTCCAATGGGGGAAGCTTAGATATTCTTTCTTTTTCAGCGACTGCCTTTGCCTCTAGCTCCTTCAAGTTTTCATTTCTATTGGCATCATATTCGTTAACCAGTTCTCTACTTTGCTCAATAAGTTCATCGTGGCATTTCTTTAATGTCACAATGTTTTTGTTTGGTAAAGTACCGTCAGCAACAAGCTCTTCCAGTCTGTCACCAATATCACCATACCTTAATATGGATCTATAGACACTTCTAATATGTGACTCCGAAAGGGTATTCATATCAAGTCTTCTGTGCTTCTTTCTAACGCTATCGGCATCACTGTTGGCTTCATCTTGATCGCTTTCTTCATATTCGGGTCTCTTGATGGCGGCTAAACGCTTTCTTGATGACATTTCAATCTGTTCGCGTAAAAATGTCTCCTCCTTTCTCTTCTCTTCTTCTTCCTTAATCTTCTGCAATTCTTCTTCAGGAATAATATCGTCCCAATCGACATCTGCTTTATAATCGGTAACTTCAAATTGTCTTAAGAACTCTTCACCACCCAAGTTTGACTCACCTAAATCGGGAGTAGTAACATGATCTTCAGCATGCTTAAGAACGTCCTCTAAATCTAAGTTTTCTAATTTCTTTTGATTCTCGTTATCTTTAAACATGGTACTAGCACCAAACTTCAAGATCTCACTCAATTCACCCGAAGTTGGTTCCGACTTCGTTTTCTTTTGTTTATCAGTAATACCTAAGGAAATAATGGCATATTCGAGAATCATTTTTCTACGTGCTCTTTCTAAGACTTGCTCTTCGATCGTATCTTTCGAAACAAATCTATAAACCATGACGTGATTCTTTTGTCCAATTCTATGAGCTCTAGCCATGGCCTGTAAGTCCGCCTGAGGATTCCAATCTGAATCAAAGATGATAACCGTGTCCGCCGTCATCAAATTTATACCTAAACCACCAGCTCTAGTCGACAACAAAAACACAAAATCTTTTGAGCCTTCAGCGTTAAAGTGATCAATTGCAAGTCTTCTTTTATGTGAATTAATGGTACCATCCAACCTTTGAAATTGGTGGCCCTTTAGTTGCAAGTAATCACCAATCACATCAAGAATTCGCACCATTTGAGAAAAAATCAAAACTCTATGTCCATCTCTATTCAATTTATTCAATAACTGGTCTAGTAAAACCATCTTTCCAGAGGACATGATTAAACCTTTCAAAATATTCTCTCTGGAACTGGACCCAACCTTAGCTAGCACTTGATCTTCAACACCTTCGAAAAGATATGGGTGATTCGAGGCTTTCTTCAATTCTGCCATGACGTTCAACAAAGAAATTTGGGCACCTTTTGAACCTTTGTTCAATGCAGTATAGTTCTTTGTCAATATATTCTTGTAAAATTCTGTTTGAATGTCGGACAATTCAACTCTCAAAATTCTCTCTGTCTTTCCTGGCAATGACGTTTCCACATCTTTCTTCAATCTTCTCAAGATAAAAGGTTTGATATCATTTTGCAAACCCTTGATATACTTTTCAGCTTCATTATTAGGAGTATCAAAATCAATTTCTTGATCAATTTGAAACTTTCCAGGCATTAAAAAGTTACACAAAGCAGCCAATTCTTTTAAGTTGTTCTGCAATGGGGTACCTGTAATCAACAGTCTGTTAGCAACTTTGAAATCACACAAGCTTTCGTACAAGGAAGATTCGGCATTTTTCAATCTGTGAGCTTCATCGACAGCTAAATACTGCCATTTGATGCTTCCTAGCTCAGATCGATCCTTCAAGATATACTCATATGTGGTTAGTAGTACGTTGAACTTTGGTTTATTCTTACTACCACTGTACAGTTCGTAGTCTCTTATGGTCTTTCTTGCTTGTGTGTTACCCATGTAATAAATAACATTCACGTCAGGGGCCCATTTATCAAAAGTTTCCTGCCAAGCAGGCACTGTAGATAGCGGAACGACAACTAAATGAGGACCATTCTGTCTTCTAGCATATATCAACCAAGATAAGAACGCAACTGTTTGGACTGTTTTACCTAAACCCATCTCGTCTGCAAGAATACCATTTTCGTTTCTTGACCAAAGAAAAGCCATCCAGTTTAAACCAGTTAATTGAAAATCCCTCAAAGTTCCTCCTTTAACGAAAGGTGGTTGGGAAGTCAACTTCTCAAATCTCGGTCTATTATTACCATAGGAAGCCGATAAGTTTGGCAAAATCTTTGAATTTTGTCTATTCTGAAACTTTTTAACTTCTTGAGGGGCAAGTAGGGCAATCTCGGTGGCCGACTCCCAGGTGCATTCATCGTAATTGAGTCTTCTCCATTTAACAAGGTACCTAAGCTCTGATTCGCCACTGTCAAGGATAACTCTTTCACTGTACACAATTCTTTCAACCTTTTTATATTCCTGCATGTTTTCTCTTCTTGTATCATTTTCAAGATCGATCTGTTCAATGTCTTCTCTGGTCACTAGTGGATCCTTTCTAATTTGTCTATCCATGATAATAAACTGGTTGATATAGTTGTCCAGCTTCTTAAAACCTTTTAGACCTCTTTCTTTTATGCTAGAATATGTTTCCCAAGTGTTATGTAGATGTGAAGTGTTGGTCCATTTGATAAGATACTCGAACTCGGTCTTTGGGTCACCGTTAGAGATAATATCTCTTCTTCTCTGTATTTCTTCCTCTGTTTTTCCTTCTTCTTCATCAGATCCAGCGTCATTGTCACCCAAAACCCTGTGATCAAGAACCAAATCTATACTTTCTGGTTCCACTGCAGGTTCATCGCCGTAGTAGTATTCACCGTTATCATCTTGGTCATCATATTCACCTTCGCTTACCAAAAATTCCTCCTCGTCATCATCCTCTTCTATGGCATAATTGACAGCCTTGTTATTATTTCTAGTCGAAAATCTGATTTCAGCTTGAGCGGCATTAAATGACGAGGGCGAGGACATGGTCTTCCTCTTTTTAGTTATTTTATTTTTCTGTTTCGACACTTTCTTTGAAGTTGCTCGAAAGTTGTCATCGGATTCGTAATTATCAGAGGTAGGATCGTCATCATCACCATCGTCATCACCATTCATTGAAAGATCATTGTCTGACTCTTCTTTTTTAGGCGATTTTCTCTTTTTCGATCTGACCGTGTCTTCATCAAATTCATCCGAATCATCCTCGATTATGGGAGCTGGTTTAGAACGTGCCCTTCCCGAACGGCGTAGCCCGTACAATTCAGGGTTACTTTCAAATTCAGATATCTGCGTTGACATTTTGTATAAAATTTCTGAATATAGGTAGGGGTTAGATCTGATCTAGATTGTATCAGTATTCCCCGTATCCTGTTATAGAAGAGCTTTCTATTGGCGATATTAATTGGTCGTTGTTAGTAAATCAACTGCATTATCCAAAAAAGAGATAAATATTTTCAAAATTAACCTACAATCAGAAATTAAACTTTGGATGTAGCAATGAAATAAAAAAGCGGTATGGTAAGATGTCACCTTTAACTGAAAAATCAAATCAATCTTACTAGTTAATCCACCTGGTAGGTATTCCTATAAAAACGCTCTGACGGCTGTAGTAGCTGAATCAACCTGATTTCTAGCAGATCTTCTATTCGTGTGCCAGGAGCCCGTTAATGCAGTTAGTAACCAGGTTGGTCCATACGTGAGGTTGTTGTTTAAGCACGGTAGAACAAGACCGAAGTGTGAGCAGATTCCCTCACTGGCTTCGCCAATACTACAATAGCGTCACCCGCTGCACGCGCCCGTGTGGTTTTGCTCGCCAACTCAAGAATTTCTCTTCCTGTTTGGGACGACGAGAGGGTAAGAGTTTTTTACTGTGTTATTGTCTTGTCTGTCCGGGCTATGTAATATGTTACTGATATTCGGCATCCAGCTACAAGTTTTATTATATTTCGGTGCAGGTTCAGAGACAACTGACAACTAGCATTGCTAAATAAATTTAATAGTATCTGGAGGTCGTAGACAGACAGATGCTCACGCATTGCACCGACCCGCTTGGAGGAAGAGGGAATATCGGCCGATGTTTATATTCAGCTTAACCGCTGTTCATAGTAGGTAATAATGATTTGTTAAAGGAACACACTCGGGATCAACAGTCGGTATCTGAATGCTCTAATTCAATCCTGTCGTCATAGCCGGACGGGTGGAAAGTCGTCTAATGCAATGATTATAAAGGAAATATTGCAGAGAATCAATAGTGCCCAAGAATGAGATATACATAAGATAGTATCATCAAGACAGTCCAGCAAAACATAAACAAACGTTAAAGAAGAAGTATAAACACCTGAACAATCAGTGGCTGGATCAGGTAAGAGAATATATTCTAAGAGCCCGAAAGGTTTGTTCGTATATGCAAATATGTAAAAGGGAACAATGGGATCTGGGTAGATCTTCCACAGTGGTCATTGGAAAAATAGAGTTATTCACCAACTTGAAGGAGTAGTAGATAACAAATCACAAAGAGGAATGGATTAAACGAAAAGTTTATTGTAATCAAGCTGCTAGAATGCGTAATCACAATGATATCGTTGCTGTGGTATCATTAGAAGAACAAACCAAACTGTCAAGAAAGAAAAAAACAACCCGACAAAAACACATCAGATCGGAACAATGATACAAATCAAGCCAAATGCATGCTGAGATCTGTGCGGGGCTGCAATAAAAAAACCAAAAAAGGATGGTGTGGGAAGCAGCGAAGAAATATCAAAATCCACGGGGAAAAGCCAGGCTATTTATACTTGCTTCAGCCGGCTGTGCCAAAAGGGCTCCTCCCAACTGCCATTTCTTTTTGCGTGCGCCGAGGGACCAAAATTAGCCGCCAGGGCATTTCAGGTGGCTTTCAGAACTGTGAGTTGCCACACAATTTTAAAATCAATTAATTGATACAATTTATTAATTATGTTTTTAAACCCAAGCAAGCACTTAAATTCGCAAGAAAGAAGGATCGAGTTCACGGCAATCGTCCATGCCCTCACACTGTGGAGATCCTACTATACTGTTCTGTCCGTTCACAATTCACACGGATCTCCACAGCCTCATGTGTTAACCCGAAATCATGGATGTTAGCAATCGCCTCCTGGCCAAGATGGCTAGACTTCCTATCGCAATTTGATTTCCAGGTGATAAGAATTCAGGAGCGGATGCACTCAGCGGAAAGTTGTATCACAAAACAGGAGGACATGCTACAGTAGACTTACAGGAATCACCAACAACTGACAAAGAACCGTAAGTTATCGTAAGAGAATATGTAGTTAGAAGTATGAGAATGTTAACGTAAGAAAATCCATACATTTGGAGGCGCCGGATATCAATTTTCTTTGCACCCCACTCACCGTGGCCGACAACAACTCTACTAACCCAGCTAATTCAGAGCAAACTACGACTAATAATTATCAGTTTGCCATCCCAGCGCATAAATCAGATATGGTACCAACTTTTTGTTGTATTGTTTTTGTTCTTTTCTGAGTTATATCATCTTTTTGATTTTTCATAGTTATATCATTTGACGAGATATCTGTCATCTCGAATTTCTTCGACTCACATTAAAAAATCCATTGAAGGTAAAAAAGTTCGAGTCAACTTCCTTGTGGCACTCCTAGGTGCTCTTCTGACGTGTTTGAGTCTCGCATTGTTAAATGTTGTTCACTTTGTATATAAATATTTTTGGTGATGGTGGTGATGTTGTTGTATTTTGATTGATTGGTTGGTTGATTGGTTGATTGTTTGTCTTTTTTTGTTTTTTTTTTTCCTTAAGGACCTTAAACGCGTTTTTATCCCATTTATTTGTTTGTTTGTTTAGCAGAGCAGTATGTGAGAAACTGTGTTATTGGTTAGATAACAGTGTACGTAATTACTTGCTTCATT